>MJUU01010958.1:0-10813 GCA_002080025.1 Modiolus philippinarum
AAGTCCAATTTCGTCAAGGGACATAATCAGTCACATCCATTACATTAGGTTAAACATTGGACCCTATTGGAAAAATCACATTTTCATCTTCTGCTCTGAAACCACTAGGAAAAATTCAACCATACTTAATAAGAATGATGTACTAAAGGTCCTTAACAAAGATTGCTCATTTTGTTCCAATCCGACAGAAAACATGACCGCCAGCATGGAACATGGTTTAACATTGGACCCTATGGGAAAATCACATTTTCATCTTCTGATCTGAAACGGCTGAAGCAAATTCAACCAAACTTTACAGAAATGATGTATGGAAGGTCCTTTACAAAGTTTGCTTATTTCATTCCGATCTGACAAAAAACATGGCCGCCAGCGCGGAACTTAAGTTTGACATTGGACCCTTCTGCTCTGAAACCACTGAAGCAAATTCAACCAAACTTTACAGGAATTATGTACTAAAGGTCCTTAACAATGATTGCTCATTTCTTTCCAATCCGACAAAAAACATGGCACAGAACATAGTTTAACATTGGACCCTATGGGAAAATCACATTTTTATCTTCTTCTCTGAATCGGCTGAAGCAAATTCAACCAAACTCACAGGAATGATGTATGGAAGGTCCTTTACAATGATTGCTCATTTCGTTCCGATCCAACAAAATACATGGCCGCCAGCGCGTAACTTAGGTTTAACATTGGACCCTATGGGAAAAGTCACATTTTCATCTTCTCCTCTGAAACCACTGAAGCAAATTCAACCAAACTTTACAGGAATGATGTACTAAAGGTCCTTAACAATGATTGCTCATTTTGTTCCAATCCGACAGAAAACATGGCCGCCAGCACAGAACATGGTTTAACATTGGACCCTATGGGAAAAATCACATTTTCATCTTCTTCTCTGAAACCACTGAAGCAAATTCAACCAAACTCTACAGGAATGGTGAACTAAAGGTCCTTAACAAAGATTGCTCATTTCCTTCTGATCTGACAAAAAAACATGGCCGCCAGCACGGAACATGGTTTAACATTGGACCCTATTGGAAAATCACATTTTCATATTCTCCTATGAAAGGACTGAAGCAAATTCAACCAAACTTTACAGGAATGATGTACAAGAGGTTCTTTACAAAGAATGCAAATTTTATTTCAATCTGACAAAAAACATGGCCGCCAGTGCAGAACTTAGCTTTAACCTTGGACCCTATGGGAGAAGTCACATTTTAATTTTCTCCTCTGAAACTGCTGAAGCAAATTCAACCAAATTTACAGGAATGATGTACGGAAGGTACTTTACAAAATTTGCTCATTTCATTTCGATCCAACAAAAAACATGGCCTCCAGTGCAGAACAGTTGAACATCGTAGGGTGGTATGTGAAAATTATACTTTTCATTATCTTCTCTGAAACTATTTAAGCAAATTTAAATAAACTGTGATGGAATGGTGTATTGAATGTCCTTTGCAGAGATTACTCATCTCATTAGGATCAGACTAAAAACACTTGTGCCAATGGAGAACATAGCTTAATATTAGACCTCATTGGTAAAATACATCTTTTCTGGTCATGCATGTCATAGAAGCATTTTGTCAGGTGAGCGATACCGGCTCAGTCTCTGAGCCTCTAGTTCAAGATGGCTGCCAGCAGGGAACATAGTTTAACATAGGGATCCGATGGGAAATGCATCAAAAGATCTTCTCCTCTGAAAATTCCAAGCCAAATTGAATCAAACTTGGTCACAATAGTCCTTGGGTGGTCCCCTTTAAAGTATGTGATTTTTACGTTCGTACCTCATCCAAGATGGTCGCCAGCGTGGAACATAGTTTAACATAGGAGACCCTATGGGAAATGCATTCAAATATCTTCTCCTCTGAACCTACTGAGCCAATTGGAACCAAACTTAGTTACAATTGTCTTTTGGTGGTCCCTTTCAAAGTTTGTAATTTTTATGTTTGCACCTCATCCAAGATTGAAAATGAAACATCTGGTGAAATGATTTATAGTATGAATGGGTGGTCTTTTGGTGACAATGAATAAAACCAGTCACCAGGTGAGCGATACAGGGTCATGTGAGCCTCTAGTTTTCAGATTCGCTCTATATACAAGATTGCCATCAGAGGGAGTCTCCTCACTACTGTGTAATTTGGAATAAAACTTGGCCACAATAATTTTTTAGGTTTTCCCTGCAAAAAGGTGTACTAGTATTTCAAGTTCGTGGTTTGCTAAACATGACCACAAGCGGGACCATAGTTTAAATTGTACCCCAGGGGAAAACATTCAGATATCTTCTTTTCTGAAACTGCTGGGTCAATAGTAACTTAATTTTGGCCACATCAGTCTTCAGGTGTTCTCCTGAAAAGGGGGTGTTTTCAGGTTTGCTGATAGAAAGATGGCCCCTGCGGCGAGCATGTTTACATTTGACCCTTTAGGAGAATACATTTAAAGATCTCCTTTGAACTCGCTGGACCAATTGGAACCAACTTGGCCATTATAAATTTAGATGCCAAAGTCGGTTTTTAGGTTCTGATTGCCAGCTGAGTATATGATTTAAAGATGGGCCCCATGAGAAAACATCACCAAAGATCTCTTCCTCTGAAACTGCTGTGCTAGGCCTCCACAGTCCTTTGGTGGTCTCATGTAAAAAGATATTTATCAGGTTTACATTTTCAAAAAAAGCAAGACAAAACAAAAGAAAAAAACTCAGCAGAAATGAAACTTTCAAAGGTCTACTGAGCAAATATTGGACTTTGAGTCGTGTTTATCACTGGAAAGGTTCTTATATTATACGAAAACAAATATATAACATCGAGTTGGAATCTTTGATTAATTAACACTGCTAAACGGTGTGATTTCTAGCGTTTCGTGTTAAATGTTTTTTTTTTGTCCATTAAAATTTAATTTAAAGCAAGTATACACTTCGATTTCATAAATAATTTGTTTTTAAAAGGTATATATTTATTTCAATAGTTCAGGAATCAAGTCATTTCGGGTATATGAGGCAATCATTTCCAAAAGTAAGTAAGCTCAAGTCGGCACACAAATATTTACAAACCATGTGTGCGCATGTACTTTATGGGATCTGTGTCCAGAAATAAGAAATGGTGCAGAGAAGATCAGCACGGTTTGCAATGAACACATTCCAGCAAACCGGTACCTTCATATCAATGCTATAATCTTTACACAGTTGCAGGCACTGCCGAGAGGAGGACAAGATGCTAAGGTATAATGATGTACAGAACATTCAAAGGCCTTGTATAGCGATACCACTCATAGAGCTTCATAACATCACATTAACACCAAATAAGAGGCCTACTACCAGATTCCTTGTCCAATACGCAAGAACATCAGCATACAGGCAATAATTTTTCTAAGACAGTATCAGGATATGGAACAGCCTTCCACAACCATTAGTGGACAGTACCTCACTAGATGCTTTCAAGCAGGAGAAACTTAGCTGCAGTATCCCATAATCGCACCATTAGGCTGTTTTAACTTGTACCTGCAAATAGTTAGGTTGTACGGGCAATAGTGCGATACTACTCGAGAAGATGCCGGCTCTGTAACGGAAGAAGAAGTAAAATTAGCTCAGTAGAGCTCTTTAACCGACTGATATTTGGAAAACAGAACAACTAACAGTTAAACAATATAAGCAAAGCACGTAAATTAAAATGAAGTACACATTCAAAGTTGAAGCACAAAATAAGTTGCAATCGACACATTAAAAATAAAACTTACATACAGGTAGCACCAACACGCTCGCATACACATTGAATAATATAAAAGGTGCCATATCAGTGGCGGATCCAGACTTTCTGTCCCACGAGGGAACCCCGGGGTATAGAAATAAGACCTAGTATCTCCGGCTTGCGGGGTATGACCCATCCTTAACGGGGCTGATCCCGAGGGAACCCCGGGATATAGAAATAGGACCCAGTATTCTAGGCTGCGGGGTACAACCCCTCCCAAACTGGATGTCCGTGGTTGTACGGGATGAATAAGTACACAATCCATATCTTTCGGATGGGATGTAAACTCAGGTCCACATGTTGGAAGAAATGCCACGCTTCCTGCACGTTAAAGAACCCTTGTAGCAGCTCTTTTTTGAGTGGTCCATTGATAATTGGTTATAAGGCTATATTCCCCGCCCTTTTCGATTTCACCCTACTTTTCCAGTGGCAATCAGAATTTCCCGTCCATGACCCGTTCCATACCTCAAAGTGATTATTTATTAACAAACTTGTTCTCGTCTTGGTATAGCTGAATTATTATATAGATAGCGACGAAAGATCTAGTTTTCTCAGTTAAACACACGTCATATTGTTACCGGTGGAAATAAAGGATTTCTAGTCACCGGATGACGTCTCAGTGAATCGACGTCACAATATCTCTTCAATGTCGTCGTCGAGTAAACAACTGGCGTATTGAAATGAAAAAACAATCTGCATCTAAAATCTCGGTTTTTTGAGTAGAAAATCTATATAATAATAAAAATAGTAATGGTGGATTACATGATACCCCGCCACGTTTCACAAAATTTCTAAGTTAAAAGGGGCATAACTCCACAACGATGTGCACTGCTGTACCAAAAATTATACTTGGCCTGTATTTTGTGGTAAACAATCTACATACCATGTTTGAAGACAGTAAGTTATTTCATTCACAAGTTATGAGTACAAAACCCTAAAATTTGCAAAATTTCAAAGTTTCAAGGGGCATAACTCCAGAACTCCTTGGACCTGTGAACCCAAAATCGAACTTGACCTGAGTTTTGTGATAAACAATTTACATACCAAGTTTGAAGACCTTGTGTTATTTCGTTCACAAGTTTTCAGTCGGAAACCCCAAATTCGCAAAATTTCAAAGTTTAAAGGGGCATAACTCCAGAACCCCTTGGACCTCGGAACCCAAAATAAAACTTGAACTGAGTTTTGTGATTAACAACTTACATACTGTTGTGAACTTGTATTCTTATGTACATTCTTTGTTTCATACTTTTTGTGCCTTTTGACGTTGCATATTTACCCGTACTTTTGTATTATTGTTTATGACGTCATGATGTTAGTTCTTGTTGTTTTGTTGATGTCTTAAGCTGTTGTTGATGTCTTGAGCTGTTGTTGATGTCTTGAGCTGTTGTTTGTGATAACCTGTGTCTTGCTATACTGTATGTGTTTGTGATGACTTCGATTAAATAGTGATTTTATAAACCAGGACTTTTTAACGTTTATTACCGCTCGGAAAAGGACTGAATAATGACTTTGAGATAAACCCTCAAATTCACTTCACTGGTGGCAGCTACACGAAACGAACCAACGCTGGAAGAAGAGGACTTTCTTAGAGGAGGGAGGAATGATATTCAATGTTCAAAAACACAGTTAAAATGGTCGAACTTTATATATTTGCAGCATGTAAATTATAGACTGGTGCACCAAGGATAAAATTAATCTAAGGTGCAACAATCCGGTTGGAAATAATTAGCTGATATTTTATGAAAAGTGAACAAAACAAACATGGAAGATTATAATTTGGAGTATGATGGTTCAGGTCTGTTTGATGGCTTTTGGATGCAGTTTAACATTTATTCAAACCGGTATAACTGGACACCAGAAGATAGGCGTGAAATTCTCATCTTATCTTTGCGAGGTAAAGCTCTTGACTATATATCATGCTTGCCGTTTGAAACTCTTCACAATGTTAGTCTATTATATACTGCACTGAAGAATCGTTTCGGAGATATAGAAACAGCCAAAGAGTGTAGGATGAAATTGAGAAACATCTGTATGCACAAAGAAGAAACTATACAAGAGTATGCCTGTAGGGTGGAGAGAAATATTAGGAAATTATTTCCCGGTGTATATGAAACTTTAGTAATTGAACTGATTATACAATATGTGATGTATGGTTACCCTCATTCTGATGTTGGATTCAGAGTTCTTACAAGTAACCCAATGTCAGTAGATGAACTGATAAAGGAAATATTATGGCAGGAACATTGCAAGATAACTTTTCTAAATAATGCAAGTGACCAGGCTTTCAATAGCACATCTACTGGGTACCTAAACTTCATAAGAATCCATACAAACAGAGATTCATTGCCGGGTCTTCCAGATGCACCACTAAACCTCTTTCACAGCTCCTCACTACTTTGTTGACCACAGTCAGAGACGGCCTGAATAATTACTGTAATAAAGCTTACTCCACAAGCGGTGTGAATCAAATGTGGATTCTTAAAAATTCAAAAGATCTCCTTGAACAGCTTTCCTCAACCAGTCTTACCCATTGCCATAGCATTCAAACTTTTGACTTTTCTACACTTTATACAACCCTGCCACACAATAAACTGAAAACAGTAATTGCAGATTTAATACATCAATGTTTCTGCACAAAAAATGGAGAACGCAGATACACCTATTTATTTATAGGGAAAGAAAAGACATATTTTGTTAAGAACCACACCGATTCAAATAAGAAGTACACCGAGACTGACGTAATCAAAATGTTAGAATTTTTGATCGACAATATTTTTGTCGAATTTGGAGGTCGTGTTTTCCAACAGACAATAGGGATTCCTATGGGAACAAACTGTGCGCCGCTTTTAGCTGACCTTTTCCTTTACTCGTACGAGGCCAAGTTTTTACAAGGGCTTATTCAAAGAAAACAAAAACATTTAGCCCAGTCCTTTAATTTCAGCTTCCGCTACATAGACGATGTGCTTTCTCTTAATCCTAAATTTAAGGATTATTTACATCAGATCTATCCAAATGAGCTTGAAATTAAAGAAACAACTGAAACACCTACTTCAGCTTCGTACCTAGATCTTTTATTGTATATTGACGAAGATGGACGTTTGAAATCTAAGCTATATGACAAGCGTGATGATTTTAATTTCCCCATTGTGAACTTTCCCTTTCTTAGCAGCAATATACCTACCTCTCCAGCCTATGGAGTGTACATTTCACAGTTGATTCGTTACTGTCGAGCTTGTAGTTTGTACAGTGATTTTTTGAACAGAGCAAAAACACTGTCCCAAAAGCTGCTTAGCCAGGGATTTGTTCAACCTTTGTTAATTTCATCCCTCAAGAAATTCTATGGCCGTCACCATAGCATCATTGACAGATATGACGTGTCAGTATCCCAAATGAAAGTGGACATTTTCAGCTAGATTCACGTCTTCCCGGATTTGACTACCGACTTTGACATTTTCCCGGATTGAATCACCCACAGTGTGACGGGTGCTGTTAACAGAGCAGGACATGCTTACCCTTCCGGAGCACCTGATGTCACTCTCAGTTTCACTGGAGTTCACACTGTGAGTGCCTTTGTTCTGAATGTTGTGGTTTCTGGTTCTGTGCTTTGTGTCTGTCTGGCGTCATTGTTTTTGTGTCTAACGTCATTGTTTTCTGTGTTCTCGTTTTTGCCCTGTCTTTGTGAATTTCACCCCTTTGTTCCTTCGGTGTTCTACTGCCGTTGTTTCCTTCAACCATATTCGACTGAAAAACCACAAAGAGTTGTAAAACGCGTCATAAAATGTTCGTATTGTAAGAAACAAGTACATGTTCGGAGAGAATGTTAAGAAAGACAGAATAGACAAGTTCACTCCGAATCTGGTAGGACAGAATCAAAATCCGTGGAACACAGAAAATTGTACAGAGAGAATCGCATAAAGCATGCATGTGAAAGTGACGTATCAACCAAGTCTGTTCCAAGGAAGCGTATGCTTATACCTGTAAGTGATAAAATTCACGAACCAATCAAAGAGAAATCGCAATTCAAAGGAGGCTTGAAAATTCCTGGTGATCAATTGTCAATGATGAAAGTTGGTGGAACAAAGTCGTATCAAACTTTAGACAATATCAGACTTTCCAAAACAGGAGTACCGTTTATGACGTGAGATTTAAAGCTGCAAAGATAATTGTGTATTTATGATTTCGAGGACGAAATCTTTTAGAAAAGGGGAGGCAGAGTTGTGAAATTGTATTCTTATGTACATTCTTTGTTTCATACTTTTTGTGCCTTTTGACGTTGCATATTTACCCGTACTTTTGTATTGTTGTTTATGACGTCATGATGTTAGTTCTTGTTTTTTTGTTGATGTCTTGAGCTGTTGTTGATGTCTTGAGCTGTTGTTTGTGATAACCTGTGTCTTGCTATACTGTATGCGTTTGTGATGACTTCGATTAAATAGTGATTTTATAAACCAGGACTTTTTAACGTTTATTACCGCTCGGAAAAGGACTGAATAATGACTTTGAGATAAACCCTCAAATTCACTTCACATACTAAGTTTGAAGACCTTGAGTTATTTCGTTCACAAGTTATAAGTCGGAAACCCTAAAATTCGCAAAATTTCAAAGTTTCAAGAGCCATAACTCCAGAACCCCTTGGACCTCTGAACCCAAAATCGAAACTGACCTGAGTTTTGTGGTAAACCAATTGCATACCAAGTTTGAAGACCTTGTGTTATTTCGTTCACAAGTTATCAGTCGGAAACCTTCGGGGACGGACAGACGGACAGACGGACGGACGGACACACGACTGAGGGTATCATATAATACCTCGCCACTTCGTGTGGCGGGGTATAAAAAGCATAACTTATCGAACATCATGAATATCAAATTGAACTGAGTATGCACAGATCAAACATAAAACCAGAGACATATATACATGTATCTGTATGTCTCTGATAAAACTAAGCAATGACATATAAATAATAAGAACATAAGAGACAAATAAATAGTAAGCACACATAAGAGATTTAAACATAAATATACATACAAAAAGCACAGTCACACAGTAAATAAAAATATAAAGCACACATAAAAAAACCTATAAATATGAAGCCAGAATCACAACACAATGCAGAATTAACAGCTCTAGGTCTCGGGCTGCATACTGATTCTTCATGACCGTCAGATGTTTTTGATATCAGTAACGGTTTTTGAGGTTTTTGCAAAATACAGCAATCTACTCCTGCGTTATATTTTAGTAATAGTGGCCATGTATTTCAGTCCTAATGGAACAAACTTTTGAAACTGATAACCCTGGTGATGAATCAGGTTATCGTATAGTGGGCATAAGCGAATGCAAAGACATCTGATCGTTTCAATATGTATATTTTTTAAGCCAAGGAAGTACGTCAACGTACAGTGACGTTACCTAAACCGCGCTTGTCCGTATAAGCGTTATGAACAATCTATAGGTAATTTCGGACATTCTCCGGCCGCGCAAAAGTAAAATTAAAATATTATACAATAGAAATAAATTAAATTAATGTTTATGAAGTAAAATCTTATGAAATTTTTGTTTAAAGTCTCTAAAGTCATATCTTTTCAAACTATTCGAATCTAATTGTTCATGCATAAGAATCCGGATTCATAAAATATTTAAGTCAATAATAACAGTCTCTGATGTGATATGAATCATGTACACAGTCCATATTTTCACATATTAACAGTCCATATTTACACATATTAACAGTCCATATTACAGTTTTTACAGTCCATATATCACTATTCATAGCTAAACGTTATTAGTCCATCTCTTGATCCTCTGAATAGCATCACACTTTGCTTTTCGTGGGGTTGAATTGAATTTGTCTGTAGAAATAGGTTGTTCAGAATTCATTTTATTGTCCTCGATATTTACTTCTAGCGGATACAACTTAGTTACTGGTCTAGAAGTGAATCCGTTCTTCATCCGTAGATCTTCAACAATTGCTACTTATCCACTTATTCCTCGGCGACTCATCGTGTACCTGTACTATGTCCCCTTTACGTATCATGCTGACAGTTCTCCCGTAATTTCGTTGGTACTCGCGAAGAGAAGTTAAATATTCGTGCTTCCATTTACGCCAAAACTGCTGCATAAGTAACGATTTCCGTGTTGACATCCTGTTCAAAGACTCGTGAGTTACTACACATGGAACATCCTCTTTATCGTCGGGATAAGGTAGTGACGATATTCGCCTTCCATATAACAATTTTGAAGGGGTTAACGGTTCGTCTAAAGGGTCTGCTGACACATATGTGAGCGGTCGATCATTGATGATAGTCTCAACTTCTGTAATTACTGTTTGTAGTGTTTCCAAATTGATCAATGAACGTCCTAGGATTTTTCTAATGCAGTTCTTTGTCAGTCCTATGATACGCTCCCAGAAACCCCCAAACCATGGGGCACGTTTTGGTATGAACTTCCAAATTGCTCCAAGATTGTTCATTTGCTCCTGTACCGATTTTGATTTAAGTAATTCTTCGATTTGTTTTGATGCTGCAATAAATGTACTTGCATTGTCTGAAATGATTGTCTTGGGTACTGATCTCCTACTTGTAAATCGACGGAAAGCTAACATGAATTTATCTTCCGTTAAGTCCGTGACGACTTCCAAATGCACTGCTCGAGTACTTGCGCAAGTGAAAAGACAAATATAGACCTTTTTTACCCTTTCGTAGGTAGATTTCACATTCAACGCGCCAGTAAAGTCTATCCCTACAACGGAAAATGGAACAGAGTTGTTGAGTCTATCGACCGGTAACGGAGGTGGGTCTCCAGTCCTGTATGGCTGTCCTGTCACTTTTCGGCAATTTATACACTTGTGTATGATACTTTTCACTACTTGTCGAATCGAGGGTATCCAGTATTTCTGGCGTAGTAATGTCATGGTACTTGATAATCCAGCATGAAGATGATCAATATGAGCGTCTGTAACAATAAGTTCGGTTAACTTGTCCCGTTTCGGCAATAATAACGGAAACTTTGCAGTAAAATCAATTGGCGCATTATGTATACGTCCCTCGCAACGAATTAACTCGTCATTGTCAAT
>MJUU01010959.1:4988-49679 GCA_002080025.1 Modiolus philippinarum
ATAATCTTTTGATTTGACAATACACTGTCTATGATATCACCACCCCCCCCCCCCAAAAAAAAATAAAGATAAATAAACACAGAACAAAAACAAAACAACAAAAAAAAGAGAGAAAAAAATATTCAAAAACAAAAAAAAAGGAAAAAAAATAAATAAAACCTTACAGTCCTTTAAATTTCGTGGGTATGAAATAATTGAACAATATATAGTCAACATGCATGTATATTTTGATTTTTAATTTTTTTCATCCTTGGTTTTTTATTTGTAACCTAAAAGCATTTCCTTGTTGAAACCGAAATTCCTAGTTTAAACAAGTTAAATGATAACAAATTATCTCCAGACATGTCCAGTGTAACAATCGTTATCATTTACATAATTATGACATCAACTTGTTAATTTTTTTACTATTACATCACTGATAGTTGTCCTTCTAATTATGGTACAAGTTATCTACCCCTTACCGAACCGATTGTTCAGTATGAGGTTGCCTTACATGTGTAGAATTGGCTTCTGGTCTCCATGACTTCAAGATGGCGACCGATGACATGGAAACTTTAAAAAAGGCGGGAAAATCAAAATGCCCAGAATTGGGTGACATTTTACAGGAAGGTTGCCTAACAGGTGTACAATTTGGTTCCGGTGTCCAAGACTTCAAAATGGCGACCGTTGCCATGGAAACGGTAAAAAGGCGGGAAAATCCAAGTGCTCAGAATTGCATGAAATTGACAGGAAGGTTGTTTAAAATCTGTGAATCCCATCTAAAGCCTTTGAATTCTGATATGGGAGTTGGTTTGGGAGACTTCTTGTGTTTTCATCCAAACACAATTAATACTAGTTTTATTAGATTTTGTCACTCTTCTTTATCCTTGATAATGATAATGTTTATTTCAAAACCTAAGTAAAAATTGAGGTTTACTTTGGAGTAATTCCTAAAGTGAGTATTTTTGTTCAGGTTGGCTGAACACCATGCTTCATACAAAGTGATTTAATGCCCGGCTTATAAATAAAATCAATGACCGATTGAGGAATATTGAAATGTCTTTTGTAAACATTTTAAGCAAAGACATCAACCTTTTGATCAATTCTGACATCAATAGGATTACTAACCACATTTGTGAAATTTACAGTAATATATTTATATCACAAACTTTAGTTTAAAGACAGAGCTTTGCATGAAAGGGAATACTTTCTGTTTTTATCACAGCTAACTTCAGAATACGCTCACATTTTCAGGGTGGTTACAATTTGCTTTAGCTAAAACGTAATAACCTTCATCACTAGCCCCCGATTGCTGAATTTGTATTGGTGCAAGTCTTCTCAAACAATATAACATTGGACCTTATGTAAACACTTTCAGATATTTTCTCTTCTGAAACTAGTTTTATTTGAACAATTTTTAACAGTGGATTCTATGTCTACGAAAATATTTGAAAGTGAGACCCTGTACATGTAACATAGGGATTTATACGAGTACCAGTCATCACGGTAACGTGTTTTCTTCGGTTTTTTTTTTTTTTTTAAAGAAAAAAAATATCACTTTTAAACTAGATATGTTAAGTCTTACTATTGTACTCTACTCTAAACACAATTTCCTGTTTGAAACGTTTTTACCTTATTTTATTAATGATTTTAGAAAATAATTTCCTAATGACTCGTGCTGTCTTCTGTACTGTATCGGAAATATGTATCCATTAAGGCAAATTGTTCGAACGATTAAAAAGACATATATCTTTCGCGATCAATTGTATTATGAATTTCAATATTAATGATGTTGAAAATACAATATCCTATCATGGTGATTTAATAACATTAAATTATTTTGCTTTCTTCTAGAAACCCAAGAGAATTAAATAATGATAATATTACACAATTTAACGAAACTGTTATTATTAATATATTCTAATCAAGAAGATACTCTATAGGCTCTATCCGTGAATCAATGGATGATGAATGCATTACAAGAAATTCTGAGTATGCTCATATTAGTTTGTTAAATGGGTTATGAGACTTCAATATTTATATACTTCGCTTTCTTATATTTTAATAAGAATTCTGTGGTAAACATATTTTGATCATATCCCACAGACAAGAGTTTTATAAATTGATAAAACAATTAAGCAGTTTATGTCTTTGTATGCCTCAGAAGTATTGTACACTCTATTTTCATGCCAATAGATCATTGCTATGAGCTGTCTGTGCCGAAAATTTAACGTTTGCTATAACTTTTGAACTGTATAAGACGAACT
Organism: Modiolus philippinarum; assembly: GCA_002080025.1. Classification (NCBI taxonomy): domain Eukaryota; kingdom Metazoa; phylum Mollusca; class Bivalvia; order Mytilida; family Modiolidae; genus Modiolus; species Modiolus philippinarum. Next base: position 7,235 of record MJUU01010959.1, read on the forward strand.
TTTCAAAACTTGCAAGGCATTTGCTACAAATATGCCCCAAAAAAATGTCAAGGTCACAGAAGTCAAAAATTCCAAATCAATTATCGGCTGCTACTGGGGCATATGTATATGTAGTATTTCACAGAAACAAAAGGTTTGGACTTGATGATCCCATCGTTTTTGCTCTACTAGCAATAGCTAGTCAATTTGCGTCTGCCGTCCATCGAAATTTTTCCTTTAAAGATCTTTTCCTCTGAAGCCACAAATTGCAACCAAACTTGGTCGCAATAGTCCTTAGATGGTCCCACTCAAATCTGTCCGGCAAGTCCGCACATCATCGAAGATGGTCGCCAGCGGAGAACTTTTATAAGATTGGACCCAATATTCAAAGATCGTCTTCGAAACTACTTGTCCAATTGGAATCAAACTTGGTCAAAATAGTCCTTAGTTTCCCCTTAAAAAATGTGTCCAGGAAGTGTAGAGGTGCCGCTAGCGGGAACATTATTCAACATTGAACCCCATTGGGAAGCATTCAAAGACATTTCCTCTATACCGCAGAGTAAATTAGAACCAAACTTGGTCACCATAGTCTTTAGATGATCCCCTTTTATAACTATGTCCGGCAAGACCAAACCTAAATTATACATGACTGCTGCTATGGAACTTATTCATTTTGCTGTTTGGGGGAAATTTTAAAGAGAGGGGTTAAATTTCATATTACTCGAACCAACAACGCTGTCAGTTTGTGTTATGAAGAATTCTTTTTAGTAATTACAATACCGTATGTTATTTCCCTTGAAACATATACTTCTTGGGTGTAGAGTAGTGAGTGGCTATTACCGTCCAAAGAAATGAAAAGATCAAACTGCTCAACTGATTTTAAAGTTCCGATAGCTACAAAATATGAAAACCATCACTTTTCTCAATATTATGAAAACAAGCTGGTAAATTGGCAGCCTATTACCAAAACGACGATTGAAAAGTATGTTATATAGGCAAAACAAAAAAGCTTGTATTTCACATTGTAGGATCACGCTGTATCTTTGATTTGCTTTTGAAAATGTCATTACACCCTGTTGGTACAAGACTGGTTAAAACATCAAACTATACTGATCCAGGGGAGTATCTGCAGTTTATAACAAAGTATGAACCAGACGGAATAATTGTAGCAGGAAGACAAAATATAGTTGCAGATATCCTAGTTAAGGTAATTTTCTTACTCCTAAGGTTAAAAGACGTTCCCTTATGTACTGTTCGCTTGGTATGATAATGTGAACAAAATTAAAGGTAGCGCGGTACTAATTATTTTTCCATAGGCGACAATCGTAACATTTTCAGAAAATTTACTGATTAAAAACAAGAACCCAAAGTGAAGTTATATCAATTGTTGAAGAACTTTATCATTTTATTCCAAGAATAAGTGTGAATATATATTGATGACCAATTGCATATCAAGCTATACTGAGTCAAACAGACCCACTGTGTTAACATTTCAAATTTTACCGCCATTCCTTGAAAATCAGGAAAATATTTAAACAATTTCTATAAAAAATCATTCTTAACTAAATTAAAATTTCTTTTGTTATTTTAGAAACCCTATTCACTCACCAGTCAGGAGATATTATATGGCATAAATTTTAACAATATAAACCAATCATATTTAACCTTTGGTCTTCACTGTGAATCTGAATACACAAAATTTTGAACCGGTTCCCGCAAAGTAATTAGTACCGTGCTACCTAAATTTACTATCATGTTTTATATGCGTGATGGATTATAATATATAAACTAGAAAAAATGTGAGCAAATCTCAAAGAAACATACACCCCGCTCCCCATTTGATTCCAGATGCAAAAATTCACACACAAAAAATTCAAGGCAAATCAAAGTTTTAGATAGCTAGTGCACAATGGCAATATGTACTGAACATTCTGTGAAAGTTTCATTAAATTTCACCATGTGGTCTAGGAGGAGTTGTGGCCACAAAGTATGTACACTGTGGCAGCAGAATAACGGACGTACGGACGAACGGACACTATGACCGTCGCCTGTAAACTGCATTTTGACCGTCAAATCTACGATTGACGCCCTCGGGTATTCAAATAATGTACTGTTATTGCTTAATTACTTGCTCACTTGTGGTCGTTTAGAAATACCCTGCCCCTATCCAATATCCACTGTTTCTCGTTTCCTCTGTCTTTTCTTCTTATAGATAATCATGTGTTTGTCATTAAATATTGCTCAATTGTCAAAAAACTCTAAATAATCAATCAATCGATTTGTTATTAATAACTATGAAATTTTGTAACTGAAAAGAAAACAAAAATCCTTCACTGAGTGGAGAATACAAAAGCAAGACAAATTTTTCACAAGATTTTGCTTCAATAAAATAACAAAAGTAAGTGAGAATAAAACCGTCACTTAGAAGTATAGTCTCACGGCAATGCCAACATTAAAGGCGCAAAGAATTAGTATTTCCAGTTTGTTTCAGAAGTAGATTTAAAAGTAATATAATGTTAAGAAGTCATTTAAATTAATGGTATTTTTAATGTTTGAAACAGGCACAGGCAAGTGGATTGTTACAGCATTACTGGATTTTTGTGGATGGCTGTACTCCGCTGTTTCTACCAAATGGAACAAATACTGAGACTTCACACATTCTGTTTCTAAAGCAACAATTGGAGAACTTGTCATCAAATCACGACATTTGTTCAACGAATCCATCCCACGAAAAAGTACGTTATTGAGCGACCCGTCTATGTATCTGTAAAAAGTAAACCAATAAAAAGGGTGTTCAAAATGTGTACTATAAAAATGTTCAACTGCAAAGACAGCAAAACAAATAAAACAATCGATGTAACTTCAGAAGAAATACCCCGAAACAAAAATGGATAAGAAAGCACTAACAAATACCCTGAAGTACAAAAATGGGTAAGGTATCACTTTCAAATACTGCTAATTACAAATAATGGTAAAATTACACTAAGAAATACCCTGGATTACGAAAATGGGTAAGGCATCACTTTCAAATACTGCTAATTACAAATAATGGTAAAATTACACTAAGAAATACCCTGGATTACGAAAATGGGTAAGGTATCACTATCAAATACTGCAAATTACAAATAATGGCAAGATTACACTAAGAAATACCATGGATTACGAAAATGAGTAAGATTGCAATAACAATAAGACAGCACTCTGTATAAAAGTGACTTGCCGCTGTCGTAATAAGAATTAAATCAGGCACATAAATGATCACGGTTGCATGTGGAAAAATCACATTTCAATCTTCTCCCCTTGAACCATTGAAGAAAATTCAACCAAACTTTACAGGAATGACGTATGGAAGGTCCCTTATAAAGATTGTCCATTTTGTTCATATCCGACGAAAACCTCCAGCATAGAGCATAGTTTTAGCGATGAATACTTTGGAAAAATCACATTTTTTATCATCTTCTCTGGAACCACTGGAGAAAATTCAACTAAACTTTTCAGGAATGATGCATGGAAGGTCCTTTACAAAGATGCTCATTTTGTTCCGATCTGACAAAAAACATGACCACCAGCCAATAATATAGCTTTCACATTTGATCCTTCAGAAGATATCACATTTTTATCTTCTCATCTGGAACAACTTTCACATTGGATCCTTAAGAGGAAATCACATTTTTATCTTCTCTATTGGAACAACTAAAGCATAATCAAACTTTAATGCTGTGTAAAAAGTCCTTTACAAAGATTTCCCATTTCATTCCGAAGCGATTAAAACATTGCCGTCATTAAGAAACTTTTAACATAAGACCTTATGGACCTTGTTCTCCTCTGGAACCATTAAAGCAAATTCAACCAAACTTTACAGTAATGATGCATAGAAGGACCCTCACAAAGATTGCTCATTTCATTTTGATTCGATGAAAAAACATGGCAGCAAGCCTTGAAGATAGGTTTAACACTGGACTCTATGGGAAAATAACGTTTTCATCTTTTCTCTGGAACACCTGAGGCAAATTTAACCAAACTGATGTACTGGAGATCCTATTCAAAGTTTGCTAATTTAGTTTCAATTCGAGAAAAAATGTTCTGCCAGCGCTGCACATAGTTTAACATTTAATATATGTATTAGAAAATAACATTTTCATCTTCTCCTCTTAAACCACCGAGTAAAATTCAGCCAGACTTCCAAAAATGTGTATGAAGAGGTCTTTTACAGTAATTGTTAGACTTACATTAAAACAACGGCAGTAGAATACCGAAGGAACAAAGGGGTGAAATTCACAAAAATCGAAGTCCAAAGGCAGGGCAAAAACGTGAACACAGAATACAATGACGTTAGACACAAAAAACAATGACGTTAGACAGATGCAAAGCACAGAACCAGAAATTACAACATTCAGAACAAAGGCACTCACAGTGTGAACTCCAATGAAACTGAGAGTGACATCAGGTGCTCCGGAAGGGTAAGCATGTCCTGCTCTGTTAACAGCACCTGTCACATTGTGAGTGATTCAATCCGGGAAAATGTCGAAGTCGGTAGTCAAATCCGGGAAGACTTGAATCTAGCTGAAAATGTCCACTTTCATTTGGGATACTGACACGTCATATTTTTCAATGATGCTATGGTGACGGCCATAGAATTTCTTGAGGGATGAAATTAACAAAGGTTGAACAAATCCCTGACCAAGGAGCTTTTGGGACAGTGTTTTTGCTCTGTTCAAAAAAATCACTGTACAAACTACAAGCTCGACAGTAACGAATCAACTGTGAAATGTAAACTCAGGCTGGATAGGTAGGTATATTGCTGCTAAGAAAGGGAAAGTTCACAATGGGGAAATTAAAATCATCACGCTTGGCATATAGCTTAGATTTCAAACGTCCATCTTCGTCAATATACAATAAAAGATCCAGGTACGAAGCTGAAGTAGGTATTTCAGTTGTTTCTTTAATTTCAAGTTCATTTGGATAGATCTGATGTAAATGATCCTTAAATTTAGGATTATTAAGAGAAAATACATCGTCTATATAGCGGAAGCTGAAATTAAAGGTCTGGGCTAAATGTTTTTGTTTTCTTTGAATAAGCCCTTTTAAAAACTTGGCCTCGTACGAGTAAAGGAAAAGGTTAGCTAAAAGCGGCGCACAGTTTGTTCCCATAGGAATCCCTATTGTCTGTTGAAAAACACGACCTCCAAATTCGACAAAAATATTGTCGATCAAAAATTCTAACATTTTGATTACGTCAGTCCCAGTGAAACCATGGGAAAAATTGTTTTGTGCTTTGTAACTATTGAAGCAAATGAAACTAAACTGTATTGGAAAGATGCATGGAAGGTCGTTTACAAAGATGATCATTTCGTTCTAATCCGATAAATCATCGCATAATCATCTACTCTGAAACTTTTGAAGAAAATTCGAATAAATTGTACTGGAACTTTGAATTGAAGATCTATTATAAAGATTTCTCATTTCGGTCTGATGCGACAAAAATCATGAATGCCAGCGCTCAACATGATTTACAATGGACCATATGAGAAAATAATTATTTTCATCATCTGCCCTAAAACATTGGAAGCAAATTTAAATAAACTGTATTTCAATAATGGATGTAAGGGTTTTGTTTACAAAAAAATGCTCGTTCCAATTGGTCTGACGAAAAACATGGCTGTCAGTGGAAAAATATACCCTAACATTAGACCTTTTGGGGGAAAAGCATCATTTTTGGTCATCAGCATATATAGGTGAGCTCGGTTATTTTCAGTAGTGGTAATGGAATTCCGCAAAACTCTTTTTACAGTAAATATTTATGGCATTTCATCTTTGTGATTATTATTCCATTTTATGCAAGTACTAAATCAGAACATCTCGTTTATGAAAATCCAAAAGAAGTTATTATACAAAATTTTTTAAAGAGGTTTTAAAACAAAAGTTGTTTGTGAAAGAGAATATTGCAAAACCTGGTATAACACAAAAGATTACGCAGTATTACAATAATCTAGGTGAATTGTACGACTGATGATGCCCCTTGAGTACAGAAATTATTTCATTTTAAAATTCGAACAAAATTGACCTAAATAAACGATGAAAATATATGGCATAAATGCAAAGTAGACAAAGTCTCTACAAATACATGACAAAACCAAGCAATGGAACAACGCTTCTTAAACCCTTAACAGAAACACAAGATATAACAAAACCAAGATCTTGTAATCATTTTTTTTCATATTTGAAAACTTGCAATATCTAAATTCAGACCTAAGGAGTATCTCCCTCATGCATAGCTCTGTCCTTAGCTGATATTGGCTTTCATTTTTAGATGCTATTGGTAATTTGTTCTCTATCAGCTTTTACACATTTCGGCTTTTGGATTTCCAAATGTTTTGATTCGATCTGCACTGAAGAGACATGAGTTGTCGAAATGCGCATATGCAGAAATCAAATTCACAGTAACTTCGGTATTTTGTTTATTTAACACTACTTTTATAGTAAATTTATTGAACACCACTTTTATAGGACAACCATCTGCATTTAGAAAAAGAGATTAAAATTCGGTTTTTATTTATGCTGTTAACCAACCTAAAATAAGTACAGGACAAATTTACCGCAATTTTGCTTTCTTTATTTTTTCACGAATTTACCGAAAATTATCTCTTCATAATAAAAATTGTTTTACAGTATAAATACATTGAATAATTTTTTAAATAATGCTTCCCCTACTGACTGAACTGAGAAAATATTCCAGTCGATCTAATGTTCAATATACGTACATTTAATATTTCTAAGCCTTCTTTCGAATAAATCCGTTTTTTGTCTAATAAATATAGGAAACAGTAGACTATATGTCATACATCAAGACATGCTATTTAGATGTTTTTACAAGCGTTGTGGACAGCTATAACGTAACGACTTTGGAACCTCTCAGCTGCCATCATAAGGGCCATTTACAAAACCGTTCGATTGTAATGGATGCTGCGAGAAAGGTGTGTAACATGTTTTATATTTAAACACAAAAAATGATATGTGATAAGTGATTAAATAATAAAAAATACCTTTCTTCATGTTGAATGAATAAGAAGAATTAAATCAGTGAAGAAACATGATTGGAAACTCATTTGAATTTTGAGTATTATTAAATATCGGGCATTTTTTCTCAATCACATTAAAAACATTGCTCAATATGAATTGAAAATTAACAAGTGGTTACCAAAGAACGTCATTTGTTCCGTCTTGTTTGTTCAGTATAGGTTCACCTAAAAATCATGCAATTAAAATCTCTAAAATAATTTGGCAAAATTCCTGTTTGGAAAAAATTGAGAAATAAAATGACTGCTTATTTAGTGAACAGATGGAGAAGAAAAATTCCATAATTTTTTATTAGTTAATTTTAGTAAAATAACTATTATATTTTGATTTATTTCAGATCTTGCCCAACTTCATATATTACTTCCATCGGGCAAATCATCGTTTATTTCAGCCTTTGTAAGCATATATATTGAGCAAACCGCTTGAATGCTTGATTTGCAATATTCTTACATGAACCTTTACTTAAATGTTGTAATTTGCATATACATTTTTCACGTTTTTAGGCTTTTGCACAAGGCAAGGATACTTTCCAATTATGTAGCACATCAGCACCTTTAAATGGATCGTTAGAGTACATTGGAAAATGGACAACGGAAAACGGATTATCTTTGGAACGTCCCAAATTATTTGGAAATGATTTTGTTGATTTTGGGAATATAACTTTGCGTGTGGCAGCACTTCCGGTAATTTAAACATTGAATTTGAAATGCTATATAATTTTTCTACGTAAAGTAATTACAAGGAACAATATCATGCAAATCATTATTCCTTAAAAAGCATTGTTAAGAAATGCCTCTTTTCAAGCATGCTGTTTGTCAATGCACAATGATGAATTTTACAAAATAAACATTTTGAATTATTAAATTGCAAAAACTTTGTATTCCAATTTTACTAAAGTTCCTAAAATTCTCGGAAATTTGCTCATTTTTTTAACCTTTGTTTCTTTCTTGCAACCGTTGGTTTTGAAAACGTTTCAGTGTAAAATGTACCTTGTACTTGAAATTTCGGCCTTGGTGAACTTCATGAAGCTCTCTCGAGAAAAACTAGTAAGAAAACATCCTTTTTCTTATTTATTTTAGAAAAAAAAACAGGAAAAGAACTGCAAGAAACATTTGACCACAATAATAGTGTATATCGTGAAACTCGAGACAACATTTATATATTGAAGTTCTATTTAAAAGCCGAACTTTTTGAATACGTTTAAGAGAAAATAGTTAATATTTTAAAAATGCAAACAGCAAACAAATTTGTTCAAGTTTTGTGAAAACTGAAGCACTAGAAAGTTTTTGAAATTAACTTAGAAATATATATACATTTTCCCGGTATTTTTTTGAAAGTGTGAAAGACAACTTAATTTGGAATTATTCATGTAACTAGCATATGTTCTTTTAATGCTACATGTAGCTATTAAAAAAGAATTCGGAAATTTGGCGCATTTCATGTAATTAATGTATATTTTGTTTCACCTCTGGAGGGAGATTCGGAGAGAGATGAATTTCCGACAGCCTTCCTTTTTTATATATTCTTGGGGTAATAATATTTTGCAGCTTCCGCCATTTGTAATCTTCAGTGAAACGGAAACCAACACGACAACCTACAGTGGATTTTGTATAGATATACTGGATCAGCTGGCAGCCAGATTTATGTTCAAGTAATTATATACTAGTATTCTATTTACACTTGAATGAGTGGTTTGTTATAGAATTTGGCGGAGCTTGGTAGGGTGTTCAGTTTACTCCTTTTTCTGTATATTTGAGTAATTATATTGCAAACAAAAAACTCGCCTTTGTCACTTCGTTACAGATATTCATTTTTAAACTAAACAGTTGGTAACTTCTCCCGAAATTGATTTGTAGATAATCAAATGTTGTCAACGGCCAATATTCATAAAAACTCTAGTATCAATTTTTCATTTTATAAACACATTTATAACAGACATCATCAATAAGAACCCATTCGGTGATTGTGCCGGAATACTCTTTTTCAGATACGTCCTGGGAAGTAAACAGGCTATAGGGACCAGATTATTGTAATTATTAAAATGTATTCGTCTGAAAGAAATTATTAAGGATCGCAGTTACAGTAAATTTCGACAACTAAATATGTCTCTTCAATGCAGATCGAAAAAAATAACAAAATACCGAAAATTTAGTTTCTGCATATGCGCATTTCGACAACTTATGTCTCTTGAGTGCAGATTAAATGAAAACATTTGGAAATCCATATACCGAGATATTTTTTAAAGCTGTTAAGAGAGCAAATTACCAATGGGATTTCAACAGCTTCGCCAATCTTCAACCTCTTATAAAGTATGCAAAATGTGCCGTAGGTTCGTGGGGGTAGCAGAACGATAATTTCAGTGTCTGGTTTTCTCACTTTAAGAATTTAAGTTGAGGTACATTTCCATGTCTCCGTCGGTAACTATAAGTGAATTGTTTAAAAATGCAAATTCGATGGCCAGATCTTGATCTTCACAAGATGGGTAGATGACATTTTGTTACATTTCAAATCTTCATTTGTGACTTTTTATTTGATCATAAATCTGAAGTTGAAATAAAGTTAAAGTATAGCTCTTCAGGATAGAGATGCCTTTCTGCACCTGCCGTGGTTTATTCATTGTTTGTCTACAAAAATGTTTAGCGTTTGAAAACAACCAGTGAATATTTTTAGGCATGTATTTGAGGATGAGACGGATTTTTGTAGTTGGTGTGATTTTTTTATTTCAAAAAGCAACTATTTAACAATTTATTTCAACTGTCCGTCCATAAAAAATTTAAATGTTAGAAGATTGATTGATTGATTGATTGATTGATTGATTGATATTGGGTTTAATGTCACTTTTAGCAGTATTTCAGCTATCTCAAGAAGGCCAGTTTTAGTTGGGGAGGAAACCGGAGAGAACCACTGACCTTGGGCTGGTAACTGACATACCTTATCACTTTCGGTTGTAAGTCGAGTGCACCCTGTTTTGTAATGTACAAAATTTGGTGCGAACTCACACCGCAGTGGTGATAGACTTAAGTTGTTGTTTAGGTAGTAGAACTTTATTTTTAATTGACAGATATGAAATAGTATCTCCTGCAGACAATGCCTATGGCAGCGTTGACGAAAATGGTACATGGAATGGAATGGTTGCTATGGTTATGCACAAGGCAAGTTATTGATATCAAATTATATGGGTGCATTGGGATGTACAAGGCAGTAGCAAACACTATCGAATTTTAGAATTTCAGGAAAAAACGCATTTTACGACAAAAACTTGTATTATAAAATGCTTCTTTTCATTCGATAAACAGTTCTTCGACAAATATATTGGCTTCTGTGATAATTGCATATATTCATTTTTTTGTACATGAGAATGACGCTTTAACTGAGTTATGTGGCACTATTTATTACATGATTGCTTAATTGAGATGTTTTTTTTTTTTTTTTTTTTTTTTTTTGCGATCTTCATTTTTGCTTATCCTCTTAAGCAGTGGCCAGTTGTTCGTTGGGGATTTTCTGTACAAATGTATATGAAACGTTGCAAAACTGACATAATTGCACTTTTACCTTCCGAAGCAAAATTTGGTTTCAAAATTGATTTCTGCAAAACATTCTCTTCAGCTGGTGCAATCTTTGCGTATCAGTCCGAGGGCCTCTTATTTATTATTATTTTTATTTCATTAGTTTAACTTATTTGGTCTGATAATTGTGTTTTTGTCTGAAAATTTTGATTTTTTTTAGAAACAATATTAAATATTTCGATTCGCATATGAAATACCCAATTTAGAGCCATATCGTCTTATCATACTGATAAACATACACGTGTTTTGTCTAGACCCTCACTTTGTTAACATGATTTTCACTTTAAAGTACAAGAAAGCCAAGTATACCTATATCCGTTGTGAGATACAAATTCTCGAATGACGTCGATAAGTTCACATGAACACCATGAGAAATAACAAAATACCGAAGTAACTGTAAATTCTAGTTCCTGCATATGGCGATTTCGACAGAAATGCCTCTTCGGTGAAGATAAAACTAAAACATTTGAATGACCATAAACCAAATATTTGTTAAGTCTGATAGAGAACAAAAAGATCTACATATATATGAAACACCAAAATCAGTTACGGACAGTATCTCCCTGTATTCCGAACACGTCGTGTTAGAAGTGATATGCCCAATGCACAAAATCGTCGCCAAGAAAAAATAATGTCCGATAGAAAAAAAGCTAGATTGAGTCTACTGCAAGTTGTGAGGCTTAAAAGAATGACCAATCTTACAAATAGTCCTGAATTTGTCTAAACAAATAGAATAAGGTAAGTGAGAACCGAACTGTCAGTCTAAAACGAATAACCAAAGGACAATAACAACAATAAAAACAAAGAAACAAAGACGTAACACGAGCAAGGCACAGAAAAAAAATTAAGACACACCTATATACAAAAACAACACGGACCAAATAAAAACCATAAGTGAGATCAGGTGCACCAGTACAGGAAAACAGATTAAAATTTCATTCAAAGAGAACGATTCTATAAAAATACTTTATATATTTTCTTTAAAACTAGCAAGCAGACTTTGCAGCTGGTCCATTTACTATTACGTCGGAAAGAGAGAAGGTCATTGATTTTACAACTACCTATATGGAGGAGGGAGTAGGGATAATAACAAAAAGGCCGACCGAAGAAAAAAACAAGGAGTACAAAGTGTTAAAACCATTATCAGCATTTGTATGGATCGCTGTTGGAGTAGCTATACTTGTGGGTGGAATACTGCTGTACATTCTAAACAAATTAAGTCCTTATTCCAAAAATCCGCCATCAGAAAAGAAATTCTTTGACAAGGACATGATTTTAAGCTCATTGTGGGTTGTTTATGGTTCTTTTGTAGAACAAGGTATGTTAACCATATATAATTTAGTTAACAGCAATTTTGTATGTCTTCTGTCACTGAAATTCTGACCAATACATTTGAGTTATATTTAAAGAGTGTCGCAAGCAAAAGATAACTTAATACCGAAGTTACTGATGGAATATTGTGATGTATATTGTTAATATATTTTTCACGTGAACTGCTGCAAAGATCCGCTTCATATAAAACTTAAATAATGAATTGCAAGGAAAAAATCAGTGTTCAAATTAAAATATTTCCCAGTGGAACTCAAATATTGTAGTATTGAATAATTTCCTGTATGATATTAAAATTATGAAATGATTTCATGTACATTGATTTCCGTAGCAACCTTACAGCGTTTTGATAAAATTGTCTTATTAATAGATTATTAATGATATTGCCAATGATCAAATGGACTTAATAATATTAACGACAGATAGGATAGAAGAATTAAAACGGCAAAAAATAATGGACAACTATCTTAGCTATCAATTGTCAGTTCAGTCTTTGTATATTGGTTGGTAGAGTCCAGTGCTAGATATGGAATATTTTATAACTAAGAAAGTTCAACAAACTCCCCATGAAATCATAAATTTCTAAAGAAAATTTACCGTGATTTGAAGTAATCCCCATAACATTTTTAATCAAAAGAGCTTAATCAATATTGTTCGTCATTACAACCATCACACAAAAAGATATTTCCTATGCAACATAAAAAGACGGTCAAATGAAAATGCTCGAAACTCTGGTGGCAAAAATGTTGTGTGGAATTAGATTCAATCTTTTAAGAGCCAGCAAATGCTGTTATGAAAAGCATAAAAACAAGTTAAAATTCTTTTAATCGAAAAAAATTCTTTAAAATACAAAGCATTTTATATTGAAGAATTTGAACAGACATAAGTGTCGAACTCGACGAAAACAGGAAGTAAAGGCAAGTGATGGGTAAGATAAACACAATCTTATTTTTTTTTCTAAAACCTGCTTTCTATTCTATGTACTATGCGCATTTGTAAAATCTAGAAACTGTCTTGCTGCAGGTGGCGATCCAAGACCACGGTCTGCGTCGGGACGAATATTGCTTAGTGTTTGGTGGGCATTTACAATTTTAATGGTATCAACGTATACTGCCAACTTAGCAGCTTATCTAACAGTCGCTATAATAGAATCACCTGTAAACAGCTTGGAGGAACTAGCAGCAAGTGAGGAGATTAAACCTTTAATCTTTTCTGGATCTAATTTGCATACTTTGTTCAAGGTAAACACACACGTTTTATTTTGAAATGGCAAACTTTTACAATAGTTTCAACATTTGTTTAATGTGGAACTAAAGTATAGAAAAAAAAACTTAATTTTATGGATTTAAACTTCGAGTTGGTTTCCGCTAACTTGCTCACATAATTATCCTCTTGACCATGATACAAAAAAAAATTCGCCGTTGTATAGAAACCTTGCCAAACCTCTCTCGCCTCTTTCGTGGATCGAAAAAGGTAAAGTTTTGCCTCATGTTTGTTGAATAAAAATAATTACTCGGTTACAAATGGTGTACAAGGAAAAAGTGAAGCATTTAAAATTTAATTTCAAGAAATGTTAAGATGCTTTTCTTGCATTAATGCATATGCAAACGTACATGATCCTAGGAGTAATACCGCGCATAAATAGGCGTAACATGTTAAACTAATATTTCTCTATTTCTAAATTCAAGTGTTTTTTTTATTTGCTGTCATACTATTTCATGTTAATGCCTTTTCATTCCAAATCTGATAATATATAAATTAACAATTAACATTTTTACAAAGAAAGAAAAAGAGTTCTGTAAAGCAACTTACTTTCGCGAATACTTTATTTCGCGTTTTGTCCCTCTTTGTCTGTTTTGCGAAGATTAATTTTCGCGATTTTCTGTTTCTGCTGATGAACTTGTATTAGGATCAGAAGTGTTCGCGACGATTTATATTCACGATATTTTCGCGTTCGCAAAGATCGATAAAATAAATCGCTCACGAAAATAAGTCGGTTTACAGTACATTGAAGTTCAGTGCAATTAATTCTATAATTATATCTAAATTAATTTACACACCACTAATATTCAAAGTGAAAACAAAAAACCTACATGGTAGTAAATTTGAGCTAAACAAGTGGCCTTAACCACGTATGTTCCTTACGTGCAGATAAAATCAATGGATGTTGGAAGGTTTGAATATCAAATAAGCTAAGGGCAGAGCTTTTTATTCGAGATATAAGCCTTACAGTAAATGAGAACCGAACTGTCAATCTAGAACGAATAATTAAAGGATAATAGCAACATCGGAAAAAATATAGAAACAAAGACACGACAGGAGTATGGCACAGAAAACAAAAAGGAAGACACACACATACGAAGATGAACAACACGAACCAAACAAAAAATGACTAAATGCCGAAGTAACTGTTAATTTATTTTCTGCACATGCGCATTTCGACGACTTTTGTCTGTTCAGTGAAGATAAAATCCAAAGGTTGGGAAAGATCAGGTGCACCAGTAGAGTAAGCATCTCTTGCTTATTGTATTCAATGACCGTTTTGAACATGTCAATTCCGGTACTTAATTTGTATATATTAAAACTAGATATACTTACCAAAATATCAATTTTCGGGTCAATACTTAATTTGTAAATAAATTCCATCTATTGCTTATCAACGATGAATAGCAATTCAGTGTTTCAACTAGTATTTTTTTAATCGGTTTTATCTTTGTTAACTTTTTGTCACATGATTTTTTGCTCACCTGACCGGAAGAAGAGTGCGAGCTTTGGAGATCTCTTGGCACCCGTCGTCCTTTTATTTTTTTTTCATTATCTCACTGATCAAGCACTGATGCAAATTCAACAAAACTTTACAAGAATGATGTAAAGTAGATCCTCTTCAAAGATTGCTCATGTCATTCGGATCCGATAAAAAAATATAACCACTAACGCGGACCCTGTTTTAACAAAGGGTCCCATGGAAAATCTTGTTTTGATCATCTCCTCTAAAATCACTGAGGCAAATTCGACCGAACTTTACAGGAATGATGCAGGGGAGGTCCGTTATAAAATAGTTTATTTCATTCCGACCTGATAACAAAAACATTGTAGCGAGTGCGGAACAGTTTTATCGTATGAGAAAATAACCATTTTCAATATATCTGAAATCACAAAGAAAATTCATTTGAACTTAACATGAATGATGAGTGGCAGCTATTCTACAAAAATTGATCAGCTCGTTCTGATCTGATAACAAAATGCCTGCTAAAGTAGAAGATATTTTCACATCGGACCCTATTGGGAAAACATTATTTTCATCTATTGAAGCAACTTTAACTAATCTGTGTTGATTTAAAACATATTTTTATTAATCAACGTACCAAATAATAATATAAAAATACATAAATGCATTACAATTCGATCAGAAGGACATGGAAACAAGACAGGTTGTCTTATACTAAACCGTATCTATTTCCAAACTGTGTTTGAATGAAGTAGTGAAGGACATTTACAGAGACTGCTCATGTCGTTCGGACCCGAGAAAAAGCATAATCGCCAGAGCATGGCTGTAGTTTAACATTGGATCCCATTGGAATATTATATTTTTAGTATCTCTGAAACCGCTGAAAGAAATTCATCTAAACTCTATTGGAATGATGTATGAAAGGTCCTTTGCAAAAATGGCTTATCTCATTCCATGCCTTTTCAAAGCCTGAAAGCTAGTGCAGTATATAGTTGAAATTGGTACCATAAAAAATGTCATCTCTGAAGCTATTGAAGCAAACTTTAAAAGTAAATTTTTAATGAAGAAATAATGTGTAAATTTTTAATTATGTAAATAAAGACATTTCTGTCATTAAACATATGGAAAATTGTTTTAAATTTGCCAGTACACCACTGAAGTATATTTGACTAAACTGCACTTGAAAGATGTATGCAAAGTCCTGTACAAAGATTGCTCATTTCATTTGGCTCCGAAATAAAACATGGTACTAACTTTCCTGAAGGTATAATTTTAGACAAGCATCATCAGACCAAAAAATTGTTTAGATATTGTGTAGTCCTGTGCTACTGATATTAATTATCTATTGATATAATGGGTAAAGACAAAAAATGAAATATAAATATAAATGGAATAGAAGTATTTCTAGTGAAAACTGATACTTGTGATTGAGTAATTACTACAATTTTTTTTAACGCTTCTTTTCAGACGTCTACATCTAACGTTTATAGACAAATATGGAGCCAAATGGGAGGAATGCCAAACGTCAACGAATTAGATATTGCTCTTAACTATGTCAAGGAAGACAACTATGCTTTTCTCACAGATTACTCACTGTTGGAATATATAATGTTACAAGATTGTAACACTTATGCTATTGCTGATGAAAAATTCAATAACGCTGGGCTTGGATTTGTATTACAGGAAGATTCACCTTACTTGGAAGCTTTTAATATAGCGTAAGTGTTGTTACTTCAGCAAAATTACAAGTTCTGAAAACTGACTTAAGCATTGAGAAATATTTTTGTAACCCCTGAACTCATAATTTTGAAGTATGTGGGTTTTTAAACTAGATTTTGATTTTGGTGTTATATGAGGAGTTTTAAGTCACAAAAATACCGAAGTTACTGTGAATTTAGTTTCTGCATATGGTTTTAAGTGTTCAATGTTTATGTACGATAGCAAAATCTTGTGCAGACATATTCTCATTTAATATGTAAATAAAGACTTCATAGAAGTACGAGAAGGATTTCCACTGACATCCAGGAAAAAACCCATCTGGCAACATTGTGTCAAATTCAGAAATTGAACTAACAACAGTAGAGATCATACATGACTTCATAAAATTGTTTTTTTTTAATTATTTGTATTGTTATTTTCATCACATTTCTTTAACTTTCTCACCTTTCTTAGCTTGAACAAGTAAAAGCATTCAAAGCCGATCGTTACAGGACAGAAGGACGTTTTATATGAATTAATTAATAGTTTATATGATTTCTCAAACTAAAATTTATGTTTTTCCCAAATCATCAAGTAAACAATTGCAAGTCTCAGAGTCGAAATATAAGAGTTTAATCCGTTTCATACTTATGTTTCAATTTCAAATCTTCAAAACTGAATTTAGAAAAAATATTAATTAGACTTTGTAGTAATTTATGCCAATTTCTTATTTTAGAATAATGAAAATGCTAGAAGCTGGTTTCATTGAGCAGTGGCGAAACCAATGGTGGCCTCGTTCTGACAGCTGTACGTCAAGTGATAGATCAGGATCAGCTCAATCATTAGGATTGGACAGTGTATCAGGACTTTTCTATATATACATCGGGATCGTATGTCTGTCAATTCTCGTTTTTCTACTCGAATTACTAATATCTTCACAAAAAGTTCGTCAGTTTTTAGGTCAGTGGGTTAAAAGCAAAAATATTACAAATTTAAAGGCTCCATGTGATAATGCATGCATGTAGTCTCAAGCATTAGTGTCGATGGCTATCTTTAAGTCGTTAAATTTATTATGTACATCAGTATTATCGACGATGGCCCAAGAATTTGAATAACTATTTTAAGTTTTTGGCTGTAAATTGGCCACAGCTTTTATTATTTTGAGATGTACATTTCTATATGTAAAACAAGATTGATTAATATTGAATTAATATTAAATTTACTTTCTGCCTAAATTATGTCACTATATATCAGATAAAGATAAGTGTCAGATAACAACAGATTAACCCTGGAAATCAGCGTCAAATGTATGTAATATATTCAGATGATGGTTACCAGAGATCACTGTATGGCACACCATAGATGTAAATGTTTTGTTCACTGAGATGTAATATATTCAGATGATGGTCGCCGAAGAAACACTTTTTGGCAAACCATAGATGTACATGTATGTAAACTTGAAAGAAATTGACTAGTGCAAATAACCCTGGAAATCAGCGGTTAATGCATTTCTATACTTTTAAGTCGACTAATTGCGCAGGTAAGTATACAGCGGTTATCCATTTCTACACTTAAGTCGAGGCAGTTCTCCAATTTCCATTGAATATCATATTATTCTTGTATTCCATGACAACTTTACCATGCCAGTATATTCAGACATCAATTTCATTAACTAGTTCACATAATCTGAAAGTATATACAAGACGACAGCAGTATCTTTTTTTACATAATAGGGTTGGGAGGGTTTTTCTTAAAGTTACTGAGATAAAATACAACGTTCTTCTTCTCCGGATGCTGATTTCAAAGAGGAAGTGGTCAATTAAAAATCAATAAATCAAGGGTGCAACCTATTACCAAAATTTGTTTCATAAGCTGTAACGTGCAATATAATGAATTGTGACCACTTTCGATAACGGATTTAAATCCTATAAATTTAAATCCCATTAATTTCGAGAAACTAAATGAATAACGAAATTACAAAAACAGGATAACAGCAAACACTTACAATGGCCAGGAACTACAATCACATGCCACATGAAAGTATGGATATTAATTTTTAGCATCCAATGTAAATCCTTTTAGATAATTGAAAGCAACGACGATGGTCTGGTTAGGACAATATAATTCAAGATTCACTAATAAAACAAAGGCGTAACGTTTAAATTGGTGACGTCATATCCCGATGAAGGAATGATGAATGGCTTGTTTTATGTCAATTTTCCATTTTAGAAATAGAAAATTGCTTAAATTTGCAAAATCAAACTATAAAGAGCAGGCAGGAGTCTTAGCACTTAACAGTTTGCCAATTTTCGTCTACAATATTTGGATGTTTCGGTTTCCATATTATTTAGACCTCGAGCACAAATGACAACTATCGAAATGTTGTTTTCTATGCACTCGCTTTCGTTTCATAAAGCATCATTTTAGGACTTTTCTGATAGGTTTAAGGCAAATAAAAATGAGTTTCTACTCTTGGTAATAAATATACTCTTGGACATAAATATTAAATATTTTTTGCTGAGAATGCCTTAAGGAGATATTTCAAGGCTGTTTGTTTTCAAAAATTCAAATTATCTTTTAAACAAGAGCTGTAGCCGAATGGCAGCCATATATACCCCCGCCATTGAACCCTGAATCAATATGGTAAGTGCAAATTTTGTTGTGTGGACACAATATAGGTGTGAATACAGTACGAGTGTGGATTTGAGTATGAACACAATGATATAATCCTGAAGAAAGAACTTTTCTGTCGAAATCGGACAAAAATAAAATTCATCCTTTTTTTTTACCTCTTTGACATTTTTCACAAAAATCATAAGCTTTAAGGAAATTTGTTCCAACACTTTGAAAAAAGTTTTAAAGAGGATTACTATGAAAAATGTGTTTCTCTACCACAGCTTTGTTTCACAATATATACCATGTCCAACGGGTATCCTTGAATTATTTTTTGGAAAAATTGTCAGTCCAAAAGATCATTGCAAAAGGAATCAATAAAAAGACAAAGTCAATTTATCTCCCCTTCTTGGTTTCAGACAATAATAATATTCCTTCATGCACATCTCTATAAAGTATCCTTCCTTTGTGTAAAGATTCAGAAAAATTCTTCAAGGGATTTAAGGGGAGTTGCGCTTACTAAGTAATCTGTGCAGATGGAATCAGTGAAAAGTCAAAAGTCGAATTATCCCCCCTTTCTGGTTTTGGACAATAATTATATGCCTTCATGCACATCTCCATAAAGTGTTCTTCCTTTGTGTAAAATTTAATAAAAATTCTTCAAGGAGTTTAAGAGGAGTTGCGCTTACAAGGTAATCTGTGCAGATGGAATCCATGAAAAGACAAAGTCAAATTATCTCCCCTTCCTGGTTTCGGACAATAATTATATTCCTTCATGCATATTTCCATATAGTGTCCTTTCTTTGTGTAAAATTTCGTTAAAATCCTTCAAGGGGTTAAGGAGGAGTTGCGCTTACGAGGTAGTTTGTGCAGATGGAATCGATGAAAAGGCAAAGTCAAATTATCTCCCCTTCCTGGTTTCGGACAAAAATTATATTCCTTCATGCACATGTCTATATAGTGTCCTTCCTTTGTGTAAAGTTTCATCAAAATCCTTCAAATGGTTTAGGCGGAGTTGTGCTTACAAGAAGTGTGGACAGACGGACAGACAGGGTGATTCCTATATACCCCCCTAAACTTCGTTTGCGGGGGGTATAAAAACACTGTAATTATCATGTAAATCATTCTTGTTCACGATGGGCATCGAAAATTGAATTTTGGGAAATATTTGTACACACAATATTTGATTTAAAAATTGTCCCATTTTCACTAAAAAGTGGGTTTCAGAACAGGTTGAAGGAGTGGTCTGACAGATATGTAGAATCAGAGACTTTCGTACTTAACAGGTAGAAAACAATATTCAAATCAAAATATTATATTTTCATCCTCACACTTTTCTGCATTATGCTTCCAAACTTCACATTTTGGCCCAGAAAATGCGAATATTCCATATTTATGACCAAGTGTATATATCGTTCTTTCATTTAAAAAGATCATAGGTTTCGGCTATTTCGCGTTTAGGATTATATCATATTTACTATTTTACTATTTACTCTCTTCAGTTTATGTGTGTCTTTGTTATTTGAAGGCGGTGTTGCAAAGTTGTTTTAATTTTAATCTTGAATCCGTCATATAAACGGTTCTGGTTTGATTCTCAGTTTTTCATGCATCAATTTACTTGAAGATCATTAGTATTGTCTGTTTATTGTCGCTTTTGTGGATCTATTATGTCATTTGACTGGCCCAATATATATTAATAATCTTAGTTTATCTTGTTTTTTTTCTTAGAGGACACTCTACCCCGAGACATACATGTTCATGAAAAATACCTACGATCAGTTTATCTGTAAACTTTAGTAATTTCTGTATGCCACTGTTTAGTATGCTCTATGTATTATTGTTTTATATCAAACTTATGATAAAAGTAAGACAACTCTAATTGCCTTTTTAGGTATCTAATTTGTCTTCCTTTGACCAATATCAAATAATAAACCTTTCCAACATTCTACAGCCTCTCCTCACCTTTAGGCCAACAGTACTCAGTTGATTTAAGTTTGTAACAATTTTATTTGTTCAATAGTAAAGATATGATAAAAAGGATAACAAACATGCGATGACGTCTTCTTACTACAATAATTTACAATAATACAGCTACAGAGAGAATGCCTAAATACAAATGTCAGGTTTTGCAACTGGTTGTCTTTAAGCAGTATTGATTTCGGTTTCTAGCAAATCGTTGATACACTTATTTATACAAAAAGTATCTTGTAGTGAAGACCAAATGACTTAATCATTGACGAGCGCATTGTGTGCTCTTGGTGCAGTATTTTACGCAGTATGTAATGTTGTCTTGAAAAGCACTTACCTACATGTACTAGTGCTTGTATTAGAATAAATTACACTATACAAGAACATTTTTATGTCCTGAAACACGAAGTGGAGGAGTATTATATGATACCTAAAGTCGTTTGTCCGTCAGTCTGTCCGGCGGACCGTAACCCGAGGGTTTCTGAATTATAAATTAAATACCCGGAACTGTGTGTAAGTTGTTTACGACCAAATCAGACTCAGATCAGTTTTGGATACAAAGGTGCAAGTGGTTCTTAAGTTATGCGCTATATAACATCATTTTCACAAACTTTGGGTTCAGACTTATATCTTGCAAAAAAACTTTAATTTTTGGTAAGCAAGTGGTTTATAATTACCTCAACGCCTAGAGCTAAGTCTGGCTAACCTGAGTTCATATCGTTAATTACATATGTCTTTTGTCTTATTTGTGTTTTTCCTATTAGTAGTTCTCTATAAGATTGTGACATGTAATCATAATTTTCAGCCATTGTAGATGTTTCCTGTTGTCCTTTTTATTTCATTTATAAAATTTTTCTAGACTTATACCCTGAAACTTCGAAAATTTGTGACGTTTTGAATTGCATGCAGTCTTCGTACTAGTGTACTGAAAATAAGTATTGACTAATGTGACAATGGTGTAATAGGTGTCCCCTTTATTTTTTATGATTGACAGCTAATTAAAATCGCCACAAGTTTAAATGTCCGTTCGGTATATGTAGTAAACATCAAAGGGTATTTAAACGTTAACACCATGACAACATAACGATGATTGACAGGTCACATGATTACAAGTTAGAGATTAAATACATTTCATTCTTGGTTAGAGATTATCTTTGCCCCAGTATATAAGAAGTGAAGGACCGAAGCTCGTTGTTGTCATTGCTAACCAAGACTTCCAAGAAGAAAGGTTATCTACAGACGGCCAATTGGAAAGTAAGTTCCTATAACTTGCTATCGAGAAATAACATTTAAGAAATGTTATAAAGAGACGATTTAGATACGAATGTATATGAGCTATGCATAAGAGCTCATCTGCAAATGAGAAAGCTCATCGGTGTTCAACATATGAGCTAGTGAGAATACCAAAGAGCATACACGTTGGTAGTATAATACAATTACAGGCATAGTATCTATTTGTATAGTTTTGAATTAATAAACATATGTAAATATTTAGATCATTTGTATTTGTTCAGAAACGTGATTGATACCAACAGAATAAAGTGATTGTTTGCAAGAGAGCATACACAGAATAGATTGGTAGTAATTTTGTAGCGAACATTTGTAATACCTTTGAATCCTAGGTGTAACTAGGAAGGAACCTCAATAGATTAATGCCCCGTCTCGGTTACACGTTACACTAGATATGTAAGTTGCCTAGTTGAATAGAATAGGATAAGTTGAATTTTCGGTACAAAGGCCTCAAGTTGTTTTTGAGTTATATCCCTTGAAGCTTCAAAAATTTTGTAACTTTTGAAATAAATTACACAATGTTTTAAAATTTGACAAGTAGTTTGCTTAAACCAAAGCATGGGAACGTTGTATTACGAATTAAGAGTCCAGATTGTTTTAGGCGTTGTGTACCCCCTGAAAATTTTGCAAAAAGGCCTTGGTATTTAATATGCGATGCAATTTTTACTGTGTAAAATTTAAAAGCAATTCAATGAATTTTTTTTTATTAACCATGCAACAATTGATCTGTTGAGCAAACCGATTTTACAGTTTTCTCTGCAAAGAACCTTTAAAATAATTCAATTACGATCGATTTAATGTTCACTTCCTCCTTACGTAACCATAACTTCATTGACATTTTTATAGAACCTTTTAAAGTAAAACGAATGTTTTATTTTTACAACATTAGTGGTGGTTTACAATAAGTCCTTCATCATGCGATTAACACTTTGATGTACGAAGTATTACTTTTATGCATTATTTTACTCTACTTGGATATTTCTATCAGTTTAAATAGTTTCCTTTTGCAAAAGTTATTTAATAAAAGTATTATTTATACTTCATTGCCTCTTCTTTGATAAAGTTATATAATATAGTGTTTGTTGATTGTATTAAGACATTTATTAAGTCAATTATGTACAGTCAGTATTCCAGTGCCGAGAGACGGTATCATAATGATCAACAAATAAATCAAACTTGAATAATAAAATCAATAACTGCAATTGTACACATCTTGCTTAATACTTTAAATCTGTACCGTGTACAATGTATAAATTGTGAGAGATATTTCTACTGTACAACAAAATAAAACGAGTCTAAGGTCATTTAATGATGTACTGGAACTATAAAAAAAAATCGTTATCGGACATTCCTTCAGTTTTACAATGACAAACATCACGTTTAAAAATCAAAGCAATATGACAAACGTGATAATAATAACTTCCCAATTGTGGACTTTCCTTTTCTATCAGCGATATACCTACCTCTCTTGCATAAAGAGTGCGCTTT
The DNA here is from genome assembly GCA_002080025.1 of Modiolus philippinarum. Classification (NCBI taxonomy): domain Eukaryota; kingdom Metazoa; phylum Mollusca; class Bivalvia; order Mytilida; family Modiolidae; genus Modiolus; species Modiolus philippinarum. Next base: position 30,971 of record MJUU01010959.1, read on the forward strand.
ATTTTAACAAAACTTTCAGCTAGACCAATACGTTTCTTATGATTGCATGTATTTTGGTCGTCCAGAATGCACACCAAGATATAATTCGATATTAAGTTGACGTACGACTGTCCGTTGGTTTACCGTTTACACCGGCTGGTTGCTTAAATTAAGGCCGGTGATGTTTGTACGATCAACATGTTTGTGTAACTTGCAAAGAAGAAATTGAAATTGATTATTAAATGGTTCAGAAAATAAAGGGTAACACAAAGCCGTCTTTGATTGAATTAAATGACGTGATACACAGTAAATAATTTGAGAAATAAAATAAAACTAGAAATAAATTATTTTATGATTGATTGAATAGTTAGGTAGAGTTCTAAGTCCAGTGAGCAATATTTCAGCTATATCAGGATAAAAACAAGTTTATCAATTAATTGTAGCTGTCTCACGTCCTTGTTTTGTCTTTGTTTTTATCTGTTACCGTTTTTGCCATGTCTTTGGACTTCGATTTTTGTAGTCATCGCTTCCCTTGTTCCTTCGGTATTCTACTGCCGTTGTTTTAAAAAAAGTCATACGAAAGGAACAAAAATAGAAGGGGCTATCGTTAAAGAAAAGGAAAGAAAGAAACAAAAATAGAAGGGGCCATCGTTAAAACATTTTGCCACTAGAAAATGGGAGTAATGGGTAGGGTCGGGCTTTTAGCCTTCTATGCGACTACCAGTTAGCTGCTCTCTTTAGATAAATAAAGAAGGATTCTTTATACTGCATTGTGCGTGAAGTTTCTCCACACAATGCCTTGCGGCCAGCCTTTCCGTATTATGACCTGAAATCCCCGCCTATACGGGACATTCCCCTATCCACCACCTTGATACGCGCCCGACAGCTCTGTAGACGGAGCCCCTGAAAGCCGATTCAGGTACCGGGAAACTACATGATGGTGCTTTGGTGCAAACGTTATATTTTTGTGAGCATATAAAAAGTTCGCCTGGAAAAGTTTCCGGTTCAATTTTAATTTCAGTTTTATAGCCATTTTGTGTAGCTGTTGGAGTTCTGTTTGTATTTTGAGCTATTCATCATAAAATAAAAGAACATTACTTGCACTTCCTTCAGTCGTCACTCCAATTTTCTACACGTCACCACTCAGTCTAACAAATTTTCCCGAGATAGAAAAATATATACAAAATCTGGATTCCCTCGTCGTCATTTATTGCATATGGTGATAACACCATTCTTCAAATTGACAGTGATTATTCAATTACGCTGTAAATCAAGTTAATTTCACCATGTCTTTGGTTCTAAGTGTCAATCGGGCGACAAACTAATTACTGATTTCACAATTACTGACACGGAGACGTATTTATACGTGTTAATTTTCTTAAATCTATTAATGGCATCACTTGATATACGATTCATTTCACAATCAACCTAATTTTTTATTCAAATCTGTCGTTTTTCAAAAGATGTGCATCGCTGTCCATGACTTTTTTAAGACTTTGTTGTAAATTGCTCTCTACCTCAATCTTTGACATACATTTTTACCGCATAAAAATTCGCGGATATTGCTATTGGCTTCGTCTGTGCGTCACGTTTTCCTGCTACACCATTGTAGATTACAGAATGATTGCAAATATGCTGTAGTTGCGCAAGAAATTTGGCGGATTTTTATACCCCCGCTTGAGTGGGGCGGTATATATTAATCATGGTGTCCGTTCGTACGTCCGATTCCGTCCGCCATAAGGGTACACACTTTTTTGACGACAACTACTCCTATACACTTTTAGATGATTTTTTTTAAAAATCTGGAATCAAATAGGGCGGGTATAAATTTCAGTAGTGGTCTTTGCTCACAGTTCTTCTAGTTTTATATGTGTCTTGGTGAAAAAAAAATTACTAAGATGCCAATCTCCAGACATGTGACGCCTACATGTTTGGTAGAGAAATTTGTTTTGAAATTGTTTCATATACAGCTTAGTACCAACTTTTCAAATTTCCCTTAGCATTACAGGAAAATGGACCATGTTTTAAATTCTGTAGAACCCAAATCTGATCCGATTTTCATGAATCTTCACTGTTATTGCCGCGGTCAAGGAAGTGGCAAAACTTTTAATGTAATAAAGTCGAAATTAACACCCCAAGCTTACACACTGTTTTAGATTCATCGATGTCAAATGTCTACATTGTAGACATATCAGACGTGAAAACCTGACAAATGTATACAATGTTGTCTTTGTACGACGGGTTGAGAGCGTGGGAGTTTAAATTCTAATGTCGGTAGATTGAAAGTTTTGCCACTTGCTTGACCGCAGCAATAAAAAGAGTTTTATACATTCCAATAAGTTTGAAATAATTTTATCTCTGGTAACTTCCATAATAGTACAAAATAAACACAAACCAAAAATTTCAAAGTTAAATTTACTATATGTCCAGTGTAAATTGTGCAGTCAAAAATTTAAGCTTGTATTTAAATTGTGACAATAAGGAAACTTATGGGTTTAAGTACTATTCCAGTTAAGAGTCAGGCAGTGGGAGGCACATCAAAAATTTAGATTCTGTATTTTTTGGCTTAGGTGTATTCATTAGGTCATAAAAACACATCCCAAAAAAATTTTTACATTCGAACGTGTGTTAGTTCTCGAGATAATTTTTGATTGGTTATATAGAGAAAAAAATGGCGGAAAATTTTCCCGTACTTTTCACTGTACAATGAAACTAAATATTGGACACTGATAACTCAAAAGGGCAAAATAACACAGAACTTTAATCTATCATAATGACGTTTTCTCTATTAGTTTTATAATCAAACATCAAAAGTTTGCGTTTTTTCCTCAATGTGCCACCACCCCAATGTACTTTGCCTGTTTCTTCGACGGACTGGTACTTAAAATTATTTCTTAATTGTTGGCTTATACATTGATAACTCTATGGATAACAATCGGTATACATTGTACCCTACTGAAGAATAAAATCCTCAACAAACATCGATTAGTATTACTCCAGTTTAAAAAGCACCCTACACTACAGGAGTCAAAACAACAAAAGAATATTACTAAGTGTCACAAGAACATCTAGGTTTGTTTTGTCACTACAGCAATTGAAGAAGTTAAACATTTTAATACCAAACCGCAAAATATTTTATAAGTCGTCTTATCTATTGTAGTTGACTGTTAAAACTTTGAAATTATAATCCAAGTTGGTGCTCCGAATCGTACCTGTAATTGAATCGGGGTTCCCTTTTTGGGGTCTTAGAAAAGACACAGTGGATTATTTTGAATATGAAGGACAACAATACAATCGATGTCATTAAAAGAAGTTCTTATATTTTATACAAAAATCACTTGAGTGCCTTGGAGACAAAAATACTATAGTTAACTGCTTCCTGTTATTCAAGCTCAAATTAACGCTATCTAGAAAGAAAATATCACAAAAGCTGCTTATATAGTCAGGTATTTGTTCAGCCTTTGTTAATTTCATCCCTCAAGAAATTGTATTGCTGTTACCATAACATCTATGAAAGATATGACGTGTCAGTGTCCCAAATGAAAGCGGACATTTTCGGCTAGATTCACGTCTTCCCGGATGTGACTATGCCAATTTTGACATTCTACTAGATTGACTCACTTATAGTGTGATGGGTGCTGTTGATAGAGGACATGCTTATCCTTCCGGACCATCTGATGTCGCTCTAGATTTTTTAAGGGAGTTCACATTGTAAGTGCTTTAGTTTTTTGTGTTGTCTCGTATATCTTGCTTTTTAATTTAAGTTTTGTCATCGTTATTGATGTTTGTGGTTCCGATTTGTCCTTGTCAATATTTGAAAACTAAAGTAAAAATTAAAACTTTCAAATTTCCAACATAGTAATGTTTGAGGGTAAGAGAAGTAACACGTACCATGGATTTTTAAGCCGTTATGTCTTAGAGTTAGAAAATGACATTTATCAATCACCTATCATACAGATCTTTCAAAAACACATTTTTCTCACTCACAGTATGACGGGTGCTGTTAACAAAGCAGGACATGCTTACCCTTTCGGAGCACATGATGTCACTCTCAGTTTCATTGGAGTTCAAACTGTGAATGCCTTGGTTTTGAATGTTTTTTTTCTGTGCTTTGTAGCTGTCTAAGGTCATTGTTTTCTACGGTCTCGTTTTGGCCGTGTCTTTGGACTTCGATTTTTGTGAATTCCACTCCTTTGATCCTTCGGTATTCTACTGTGTTGTTTCTTGTATATTCACAAAATTTTATTAACTGATTCTTTTTAATTTAAGATATACAAGTAAGACACAAGAAATACAAAAATGTAAATAATACAAATAAAAGAACTAACGTAAGTGGTTAAGGTTAATCTGGTTTAACCTCCCCTTTCCTAATATAATATAATTAATAGAGTATACATATAAAACCAGATACAAGTAGACTATTTACTTCAAGATCACTAGCTTGAAAAATAAAAATGAGACAAAACGTAATTTGGAAAGAAAGTATAGGAGTGCTCGACACTAGCTGATGGAGTCTGGTCTGTTGGAAAGACACTGTCGGAAGAAAAAATAAACTCAAATTTGTTAAAAAAACTCATATTGTTTTTCAGTGGACGTCTGCAGTATAAGTGAGAGGCCTGTCATTGTGTCCCAAAGCCATTTACCGGAGTCGTTCAGGAGATTCTGTTTATATCCCATTTTACATGCGTTCCACATTGTGTGTTCTTATCAAAGGTTCTGGCATTTATTAAATATTTTAATGGTAAAAAGGATGATGAAAAATGCCCTAACAAATGTTCATATCTTCTTAAAACTTCATAGATGTATTAAATAATTTATTATGTCTGTAACCTTGTTGTTAAGTGAAGAAGTGATAGTAGGGTCATGTTCATTAAAGAACGAAGGTTTGTGAAGCGTACAAAATAAGATATATACAACCGTAGGATGGGGTGGAGGAGTCAAGAAAAGGGAAATTAGTAGAATCAAAATCAACCCTTTCATCACATATAGTCAAGTTTTTATTTTACCTGTGCCAAAGGATATTGTTAAATTTAGAAAAATGACAGTATTTAATATCACTACTAAATAATAAGCCCATAAATGTTTAGAATAAAAAAAACGACATTGAAGCAGGTTCAATTTTCTCGGATATTTTTTTTTTTTTTTTTTTTTTTTTTTTTTTTTTTTTTTTTTTTTTTTTTTTTTTTTTTGCTTTGTTTTTTGCAATTTCAATAACTCGATATTTAAATTTAGAAAAAAAATCAAAAATGTTGGACTGGCAATACCACCGAGATGTGATGGTATGATAATACTTGCAGGTTGAAATAATTTGCATCTGTACTCTTCATTAGCGATTGATAGATGCTTCCAAAACAAATTCTACTTGGTACAGGAAAATAAACCGTCACATTCATATAGAGAAAACTTTGTATGTATTTGCATAAAGCAAGTTTAATAAAGGGCCTGCAGTTTCAACATTCATTATGTAGATGATAATCTTAAGTTCACCAATAAGTCTCAGTGTTCCAACATTCTTATATCTGCTAGTGAACCAATTATTAAACATGATCAAATTCCAAACAGACATACAAATACTGGTCACTTAAAACCTTGACAGCCTTTTCCCCTATGCAACCTTTTTCCCTTGAGTAGTAATATAAACAAAACTCCCATGAGCGTGGGCTGAGTGTAATCGTAAATATAATGTCTGTTTTTACAGTAATTTTTTTAATAGCGCGAAGTTTTTGTCTAAAAAACATAATATGAAGTCAACTTTCAACATTATTGTGAAGAAGATTAAGTAACGTTGTGCAACTGAAGTACAAGCGCCAATTTGCGTACTTACCCTCTTCAGTCCTCTCGTTAAACTGTTTTTGTGGGGTTGAAATATTGGTGCTTTATTTTTGGAATACACATATTACGTTTGTCTTTTTTCCATTAGAACGCAGCTACTCTTACATGTGATTTTCATGAATCTTGCTATAACGCCTGAGACACTATGGAGTTGTGAATATGACTTTGGATAAACATTGTGAAGGACCTGCATTTTTTTCGAAAACATTGCAGTTAAAGAATGTCATTTATAGCTCATACATGCCCTGTTGGATTTTTTTGAAGCAGAGTGTCGTGTTTAATTACTGACCGAATTTCTCATGTAGTTAGGAAGCCATTTTTGGAATAAATTGCAGATAGAGCAAATTGGACTCAACAAAATATATTACAACTCTTCAGGAATTGTCAGCAATTTGTTATACATTCAAAATGAAATAACATTATGTAATGAAAATATCATGTTATGGATATGTAGATACCAATACGAAACAACGGCAGTAGAATACCAAAGGAAGAACAGATGTGGTTATTATAAATCTAGAGACATGGCAAAGTGAGAATATAGAAAAACAAATACATGAGACAGCTACAAAGCACGTAAATAAAACACAACATTCAGAATTAAGGCACTTATAGTTTGAAATCCACAAAAACTGAGAGTGCCATATTGTGCTCCTGAATTTATCATATGGAATAAACTTTGAAATAATATCCCGATTGGAAAATTTGACTTTCTATACGAAATTGACGATACATTCTATTCAGAGTATGATATATTGTCAGCAAGTCTCCCTTTGTGTCAAGTGTGATCCATATTATCATTAAGTTTAAGGATGGCATACACTCCTTTTAATTACGAATATTTATCCATGCGATTATTATGTTTACCTCCAGATATTGTGTCTCTTTTGGGGTATCTTGTTTTGTTTATAGGTCATTTTGCTTTTTCTTACTTTGCAACTTTGCAGTCACGACTGTTGATTATGCTAAGAATTTTGCTTAATAGTATGAGGGGGAATGGTGAATTACTTTATCCCTTTGTATTATCTTCAAGCTTATCCAATTTTATGTGCTCGTATTTTCTTTTTTTTGTGAAAAAATATTAGTGCTTTAAATGTTTCAAAGCTTAAGACTATTAAGGTGATTTCCCTTCGAAATAAATATCTAGGACTTAAGTTTCTCCATCACGAACCCTGAGAAGAGAAAATCATACTTAGGCTAATGCTTTCGAAACATCCCTATTTACAGCTGAAAGAACCAAAAAATTGATAAAAGATATTTGGTATAAAGTCCTTCTTGAACGGGACGTCCTGGCTCAAAAGACTAAAGCACTTTCAGTAAGTTAAACAGTTCGTGCAACAAACGTTTCAGTATCGGTCTTGAGTAAGTTTATACAACTTAAAAATAGAAAATCGGGCGCCTGCGTTGGCTTTGTCTGCTGGCAATCAATATTCTGAAGAAGTGGTCCAATTTTGTTTAAGTTGCAAGTCCATGAATTTAGTATTAGATATGAGTGAATCTTTCATTGTTAAGAAACTAATGTTTAACAATAAAAAAAGCGATCACTTTTATATTTGATCACTCTGTACCAATACTCCATACCCCATTCTTTTTATATCTAATTTATAAAAAACAACTATTACAATCTATTGAACTGAGCAACGACAACTGAAAACAATTTACAAAGTGGCACCACAGTTTAATGCAAATGCTTATGAAATTCTTTTACTTTGTTCAGTATTAATGTGTATAAGAGGCAAATGCATAAAAATGTTATTAGTCACGAATGTCCGGCTTCTTTGGCCGGAAGTAAACATATCTAGTCAACATTGAAACTATACAAGGCATCAATTTCATTTTGTCGGTAAATTCTTCATCTTTACAAGACTCAAACTCATACGCTACAATTCTGTTAACCTGTGTCAACATATGGACTAGTTCCATCTTAGTTCCATAATTCTCTATAACTATACACAATGCCTGGATAAACCATGAACCGTCCTGATTGTTCCTCCAAGAATAATATCCTAAAAAATTACAATTTATATTAGAAATGTTTTGTCAATGATATTTTTATTTATATTATAAGAAAGGCAACTATCCAAGTATGTCATATTTGTTACATATAGAAGTAGAATACTCAAGACAAAGTTTGATATTACTGAAATCTTTCAAAGAAAAATTCGTATTAGAAAAGTAAAACATTCAAAATATTACACTCCGACAATAATAACTTCAACAAATCATCAAAACTTTAAAAAATGAGTGGTGACTCTAATTCCAGCTGAATTCTCAAAATAGTATAGTGACTTGGATTGAAAGTTACATTTGATTATTTTCAATATAGGCATGAACCATTTTTGATATTCTCATGAAACTGAAATTTTTGTATCCAAAATAATGATTGACTTATATGTAACCCAATCTGAGTGAATAAAATGGCTTTGAGAAATCTAATAAAAATTAGTGCAAGCATAATGCAAAACCTGAAATATGTATGAGATAACATTTATCAAACAAATGATTTTCTGTAATTATGGCATCATTTTTTTTAATTTATAAAATATAAGAAGTAATCAAGTTGAAGAAAACTAACTCAGATATAATTATGCATACTAACTCCTTTCTATCGCTCTAATAATCCTCGAAACCGCCAAAGTCAATCATATTAAAATTAGTACTGACTTTCTAAATTATATAATTCTAACGCTGCTGGTGAGAGAAACTCATTACAATACATGTACAGCATAATGAAATTCACCGTTTATTATGCAACTAGGTTTTTTTGTACTTAGTAAAAAAAAAGATGCGAATTTTTAAGTAAAACCACAAATTTGAGTCTTATGGCATTCAACGATTGAGTTTGGTATAATTTGTTAGACCTTTCGTAGTTTATTCTCATTTAGCTATCGCTTATTAGTTCGCCTCAACGAAGATGAGGAGGACTATTGGAGTACAAACTTTGCTTACAGATGCATCTTTGGATATCTCTAAGCCTCCAAGAAAATTAGGTCTGTTTGACCTATATTTTCCGCTTGAACGACTTACATTCAAGTCTACGTCCGAGTTCAGATTTAAGTCACTATATATGTTAGGATCATGTAACCTTGCATATGCATGCATCTCTGATGGTATGTCAGCATCCAGGCAAAATTGGGTTACCCTGACGAGGCGAACTTTGTAATCGTTGATTACCTATGTTTTTATTTTAGATGTGGTCAATAGATGTTTAGTCTTTGACATATTGCCGTCATGTATAGTATCGCTCCTACAAATTTGTATCGATATTTGTTTGCATAAGAAAGCTTCAACAGTCTGCGTTTCAAATTGTATATAGTCTATTATATAGCTTTCATTCATGGAATAATATCAAAATGATAAAAAATATTTGTCGATTATCTCCTGCACAAAGTTAGTGTTACATTGTCAAAGAACAGATTATTTACAGATTTGCCTCTGAGATATTGGAATATGTTTTTAAAACTTTCACCTTTGTCTTGTTTGAGGTTAAAGAAGCAACATGTACCATGGGTTTCAATTGGTTTTTATCTAAGGATTAGAAATCATCCAACAGATCTTTGACAACCTCATATTTATTTATTAATGGGATGAACATTTCACTATCTTTTGACCTATAAATAACAATTATTGTTGAGTTGCTAAAGAACACTACCGCAATGGAAGGGGAGTTTGGCGCTCCACTAAACCGGTTTTACCCATCATTTCTTTTGAAATGCCTGTAACAAGTCAGCACTATTGCGGTCGACAATTTTACCGGTGGTTTCAACCTGCTTTGTCTTTTTGCCTCTTGGAGTTTGGCTGTTCATAATTCTGTTCGGTAATTTTGTTATTATCCCCATTTGGCATATCAATAAACATTTTTTGATAAATATATCTTCCATTTGACCAAACATAACTGACATAGAGCATGGCTATAATTGACAATTGTTCCTTATAGTGTGAGAAATTGTATGATCAGCCACAACAGAAAACGCCACAAAGAATTCGATATCAAACCCAATAAAACTTTGACAATGAAGTAAACGTCTACCAAAAGAAATAAGGTCCAGATTTCCTACTATATTTTGAGCTTGTGGTCATGTTTTTTTACCGAATGGAATTAACATTTTAAATCGGTAAAACTTTTCAAATAAATGGTTGCAATATTTAATATTTAAACTGAAAACTCTAAAACAGTTTGGTAAGAATCTTCAACTCTACTGCTGAAGCTGACAGTGTGGAATATTTGGTTAAGCAATGACAAACAAAGTAAGAGTATTTCCCCGTGCGTTTCAGTAGGAAGACAGTGTGTGACCTAGTCAATTTATTTATTTTGTTGAACATCTACATCATGTTCCTGCAGGTCATTCAATCTCCCTGATTGTTAATATCACTATGCTCGTTAATTAAAGTACAAATTTATTAATACACTTCTGTAATATTTCAATGCAGGTCATCATTAAGCGGCTTTCATTTTGTCATTCCATACTTTGATTTATATTCGTATTATTGATTGGGCTGTTATTATTGGTTTTAATACCTGGAACTGTAGAGTAAACAAATAAAAAGTCGGCTTCTACTGGAACTTTCCGAATGGACGACAAACCAGGTTCAAATTCTTCCGAAAGGCCACTCTTATCTGACATGCTGTCAAATGAATGATTCATGGGATTAGATCGACAAGCCTGAAATAAAAAAAAATTCAGAAGGCATTTTCATATATTGTAAATATAATCTTTAACACTTCAATGTTACTCTAATTAAGCAACAAAAACATACTAACATGATCAATTATCAATTGTAGTTTCATAATTATAACGGTTATAGTTCGGATTTATGCAATTTATGATCGCGTTTAAGTTTTCCAAAACTTCAATTCGCCACTATATAACGTGGCTATTGTTTGTAGAAAAAGTGTCTTCTCTTCCTGGTACTAAAAATTTGTCAACACTTTGACAAAAAGTCTTATGACGTTTCAAATAAACCAGAAGCATACTATCGAAGGTTGCAGTAAATTCCCAAAGCGTTTGAAAATTTGAACAGGTCGAAGGTGGTATCTTGAAACGTTAAGAATAATAGAAACAATAGGAAATAACGACAGTGGGATACCGAAGGAACAAAGGAGTGAAATTTACTAAAATCGAAGTCCAAAGACACGGCCAAAACTAGAACACAGAAAACAATGACGTTAGACACAAAGCAATGACGTTAGACAGATACAAAGCACAGAAACAGAAATTACAACATTCAAAACAAAGGCACTCACAGTGTGAACTCCAGTGAAACTGAGAGTGACATCAGGTGCTCCGGAAGGGTAAGCAGATCCTTCTCTGTTAACAACACCCATCACACTGTGAGTGATTCAATCCAGGAAAATGTCAAAGTCGGTAGTCAAATCTAGCTGAAAATGTCAACTTTCATTTGGGATACTGACATGTCATATCTTTCAATGATGTTATGGCGACGGAAGAGTTTTTATACAAGAGCAACATCACAAAATATCAAATTTAAGTGCCAAATAATATTACAACGAAATGTTACCAATTATTAGTGCCTTGTGATTTTCACATGTCCTTGTTGTGTCTTTGTTTTTTCTGCGTTCTCGTTTTTTGCCGTGTTTCTGGACTTTGATTTTTTTTTGTGACATCTCTTGTTCCTTTGGTATTTTAATGCCGTTGTTTATTACCAATAAGGTATAAGTTGTTCCATTTCCTGGTTCTACTACGTTTTTGTAGATACTTTGTCTTATGAGTATTTACAATATACGATCAAAGTGGTGGTTTACAGTGGGAGATGACCCATGTGAGATCGATGCACGCGACCTCATCTCACACCGGTAAATGACCAACCAGACGTGTTGATTTTTGTGATACAACAATTGTAAACATGACTAAACGTGATAAAACACCTGACGTCACAATGTAAAGAATACTTAAATGGCGACAACGTAGCTCAAACAGTAAAGGTTACCGACGTTAGTTTTCGCTTTTTACGGAAGAAATAGGATCTTGCATAAGATCAAAATTAAAGATCGAGATATTTTTCACTCGTGTAAGAAATTTTACGTCTTTTCCTCTCGTTTCGCTACGCTCCACTCGAGAAAAGACGAAATTTCTTACACTTGTGAAAGATATCCCGATCTTTAATCTGACCTTATGCAAGATCCTGTTAGACTGCGTAGCAAACTCTGACCGGTAATTAAAGCTGCAAATCTTTCTTAATTTATTTAGCTAGCTAGCTAACATCAAAAGTTGCAGAAATTAATAGTCATTGAAACAAGGCAATCTGTGTTTGGTGCTATTGATTTTACAGCACCATATAATTATACCATCCTATCTAATATTACATAAAACAGTTTGAATAGCTTGACAACTCTAAATCATGATGATAAATGAAGCGTCAGTAAAAAATGCATTATTTGTCTGTAAACAGAAACATTTATCATACCTGGCGACAAATTGTTAGGTTAACAATCAAATATGAAACAGATTGTTTCAGCGCAGAGTCATTATTTATTGTTATCAATACTTCTGTATATGGATTATTAGTAACTGAAGTATAAACCACTCCAACGTGTATGTAAAATGTCCGAAATATGTCGATCAAAAATAAAATTGTGTGAAAAACTAGTCTAGCCGTCGTCCACTTACTGTAATGCCTGTGTTGATTTAATGGTGAAGAATAACAGCAAGGCGTTATTTCCCGCAATTAAAATAGAAAGGAAAACTGAAGACACCTACAATATCTGGAAATCCTAATCACAGTCCACAATCTACCACGGAAGTCCACAAAAACACAAATAAAGGGCAAAGGACAACGTTAACAATGATAGGAACCCGGAATAACCGGATTTGGTACCAACACTAACAAATGATAGGAACCCGGAATAACCGGATTTGGTACCAACACTAACAAATGATAGGAACCCGGAATAACCGGATCTGGTACCAACACTAACAAATGATAGGAACCCGGAATAACCGGATTTGGTACCAACACTAACAAATGATAGGAACCCGGAATAACCGGATTTAGTACCAACACTAACAAATGATAGGAACCCGGAATAGCCGGATTTGGTACCAACACTAACAAATGATAGGAACCCGGAATAACCGGATTTGGTACCAACACTAACAAAGCAGACGTAGAGTTAAACCCAAACCTCTTCTTTCTCTATCCCGTTTCAATATAATATAAAACATACGAATAAAACTAAATTCAAGTAAATTTCTAAATACCAAGACCACTATCTTGGACAAGAACAGCTGAGATTGAATTTCGATGGGTCCAGGTGTGCTCATCGCAAAACAATTGCCTGGTACGAGAATCCTAGTAATCAAACACTATCATACGACGGAAGTAAAATCTAACGAAACTTCCAGAAGGGTTTGATAAAGATTTTTCATGTACTTCAATAATAATTGGCAGGATCAGTGAGAGGTTGTCGGATCTAAAAGATTCCCGAGGGATACTGTTGATATCATCTATCACGTCAACAGTGTTGAGAAACGTCTCAGTTTTTCTTTATATTTTATAATTTTTCAATAAAAACGAGAAAGGGAAACGCCCTATCTAATAAGCCGTTTGCGAGGCACACCATATTTCGACATCAAATGTTCATATCTTGAATAAAACTTCTTGAAAGTATTTTATAAATCATTTGTAACCTTATTATGAGTTTCCATGTGATAGTAGGGTTATACGTTTATTATTGTAGTCAAGAGTTGAACAAACGATATATACAGCCCGCAGGATGGAGCTAGAGGAACGTCCCAGTAGGGACGGGAAAATTAGTAGTGGCAAAATCAAAATTATCCCTTTTATCATAAAGTTTAGCTTTAATTTTACCACAGTCAATGATGAAAATTAGATCATAATTGGGTAACGTTTAGAATCCCTGTTTGCTTTATTAGTTTCAGTTCTATTCTGCTATATATATATTCTGAAAACCAGGGATGGTCGATAGGACGAATATCGTCAAGGTATCTGCTATTATCAATGAAAATTAAAATAAGTAAATCACTTTCTTAAATGGTTTCTGCATGAATTCCTATTCGAAACAGAAAAGGAAAAGGTGGTGCACAATTAGTACCCATGAGAATTTCAATGACATATTGAAAAACAATATTGCATAAAGGGCAAAAATATTGTCCAGCAAGAGATTTAGGGACTTTATTATGTCATCAAATGTCAAGGTACACCGATTGTTGTAAATTGTATTTGAGAGGAATCCTTGTTTTTGCTACAACAAACGAACGAACTGAAGAACTGAAAATTTTAAAGATCATTTAATTAGTTGTCCCAGCTTAGATTGAAGCAAATGAGTAATGGGTTGGGTTATGAGCACCTGTCAGCTTTCGGGGTAAATGAAAACACGAAGTGGAAGCAGTCATGAGGGAAATCCAGAAAATTGACCACAAACTTGAACAAAAAGGAGAAAAGCAATGCATACAAAATTTGGAAATTCGGATTAATTATATTTGCTGCTATCGGCTTAACTAGTTCGTACAATCGATCCTGCACACGTTCACATTGGTTTTATTCTAATTTGTCAGAAAAAACCTTTACAAGCCTAACAGAATGAGCTCTGTCATGGAAATCTGTAGTTAGGGAAAGCTTTGGACTGCTTAATTTAATAAAAAAAAAATATTTCATTTCTGACAAATAGATGGAAAAATCTCGTTTTATCTAAAAAGCATAAAACATGAATAATGATAGCATCACAAGAGAGCAGTCCGTTTTATGCCATTATTATTAAAATAACACATGTAATGCAATAATGTAATTTGATCGTAAAATTGTGGTTTAATTTGTTAGTCGTAGTATTGATTGCCGTTTTAATGGTATTCGTGAAACGTATTTTTACTACATTTTACTTATTTTCAAAACATACATCAAAATGCTCTAAAACAGAATATGATTTTGTATTATATTATTTTGCAAATGTCGCTCGATAGTAAATTACAGGACACAAATTCAAACAGAACATTAATATAGCCTTTCTTTTCATTTTCACTTTTATTTTCTGACATTTTATCGCCATTTCCAATTTTCCAACTTTTCTGTTTTATGTCTTAACTTTCATAAAATAATATCCTTTATATAGATTTTTATGTCTAAATATTGCATTCATCTTGACGACAACAAAGTTTAAATAAATCCATACATGGTAATGTATTGATTCTGCAGTAATTTGTCATGTCCTTACTGTCGTAAATTGTCATGTGCTTACTGCTGTAATTTGTCATGTGCTTACTGTTGTAATTTGTCATGTGCTTACTGTTGTAATTTGTCATGTCCTTACTGTTGTAATTTTTCATGTCCTTACTGTTGTAATTTGTCATGTGCTTACTGTTGTAATTTGTCATGTGCTTACTGCTGTAATTTGTCATGTCCTTACTGTTGTAATTTGTCATGTGCTTACTGTTGTAATTTGTCATGTGCTTACTGCTGTAATTTGTCATGTCTTTACTGTTGTAATTTGTCATGTCCTTACTGTTGTAACTTGTCATGTCCTTACTGTTGTAACTTGTCATGTCCTTACTGTCGTAATTTGTCATGTCCTTACTGTTGTAATTTTTCATGTGCTTACTGTTGTAATTTGTCATGTCCTTACTGTCGTAATTTGTCATGGCCTTACTGTTGTAATTTGTCATGTGCTTACTGCTGTAATTTGTCATGTGCTTACTGTTGTAATTTGTCATGTGCTTACTGTTGTAATTTGTCATGTCCTTACTGTTGTAATTTTTCATGTCCTTACTGTTGTAATTTGTCATGTGCTTACTGTTGTAATTGTCATGTGCTTACTGCTGTAATTTGTTATGTCCTTCCTGTTGTAATTTGTCATGTGCTTACTGCTGTAATTTGTCATGTGCTTACTGCTGTAATTTGTCATGTCCTTACTGTTGTAATTTGTAATGTCCTTACTGTTGTAATTTGTCATGTCCTTACTGTTATAATTTGTCATGTCCTTACTGTTGTAATTTGTCATGCCCTTACAATATTGTCTATGGTGCAAGGACTGAAAAACATAATTTTTCGTTTTGATCTAGTCCTAACGCGACTAATTGTGCCCAGGGTTATTGAGTTCGCCTCTCGTTATTTGAGCCGAATGAAACTTTCTTTGAGTCGAAACATCTTATATTTGACCAGAAAAAGTCTCTTTCTCCAAAGTTCTAATTATTTATAATCTTTCTAATCTCACCCATGTTTTTATTGGGTCCGTGTTGTTCATCTATATGTGTGTCTTCATTTTTCTTTTTTTGTCCCATACTCGTGTGGTGTCCTTGTTTCTTATTGTTTCCGACGTTGCCGTTCCTTCTTTTGACTGAGGGTTCATTCTCACTTACCTATCTTCAATATTCGATATATTGTAAAGGATTTTCTGATATCCTGGCATGACGTTGCTACAGGGATTGTGGGTACACCGGCGTAAGAGATATAAAATCATTTCACATGAAATGGGTTTGTTTGTGGTATTTTTTAGCCATCCACATGAAATGTTATATCGACTCTTTGAGTAAGATAAATTTGTAAGGAACAATTTTTTTTTGTAGTTAATAATGTTACGATTCTGTGATTAACGCTTTTAAGGTATTACTATTGGCTGTTGATAATTATTTATGTTGATGTTTACGCTCCATGTGCACAGGGAATTCCCATCTCATTCAGACTATTCGATGTTGGTTGGCAGGTATGTATGTTATGATTCAAATATAGAACCTATTTACCTTTAAATTAAGTCATTCTTTTAATATTCTAATGTGTTAGGCAATCATAATCACAGGAATCCCAACTTTTTTTCACAGTATTTATTTACGCCAGCCATTGCTTTGTGTATTGGCGGTAATTACTGCGAGATTGAATGTTTAAATAACAAACGTTTTGATTGGCTGAGCCAGATCAGGCGTGGCAAATAAAAGGAAGCGTTGATCAGCCTTCATGGTCACTTTTTAGCTAAGAGTTTCAATAAGCAGACGATTTTTCTTCACTGAGCTTATATAAATCAGCCTTCCAAAATCACAAACTAAATAAGATGGCTCAAAAGGGAGTGGAACAAATGAAATCAAGTCTAGGCTTGGTAATAGTCTAATTTTTGGCGAAATTGATGCCAATATTTGTTTATTTACTTATGCAAATCAGCCATCGTCTGCATTGAGGTCAGCCCTCGTGATTATCTGTCAGTCAGCCTTCGATCTAGAACCGTATTTTGTACTAAATTGCCCGGAAAATTAGACGGGAATGTCTATTTTGGTAATTTTGTGATAGTTTAGACAAATTAATATCCATTTAGGTTCATCGAAATTCATTTTGGCTGAAAAGGCTGAAATCAGCTTTCAATTTTCATTTCAACCATCAAACCTGGAATCAGTTTTTAGATGAGCTGCCGTTTTATATTTGAAACCTTAATGTAAAATTTCTATGTAATTTATAAATCATATTATTGTACACCTGAATATGATCTGTTTATTAGTCTATATAAAGTAGAATTGAACCTTATCCTGACTTGTTTATTAATTTAACCACATAGCCACTTCAGAGGACCCATGCAACTATTAGTTCTGTATCAGATTTCTTTGTCATTTTCAACTTGGTCCTAGAACAAGAGACTGATGCAGTAACACTGGTGTCAAGGAGTGGGATTTTTTTTTATACACTCTGAAGTTGGTGTTTAAAAAAAAGAGAAAAAGATAATATAAATATAAAATTTCAATTTCAATATAAAAAAAGTATACTGATTATAATTGAAAGTTAAATAGATGATTCCAGAGAAGTTATAATTAATATGGATTTTAAAGAAGGGGAAAGTGACCATGATGACACTATACCTTTTGATAATCCTTTGGGTGGATTACCCAGGGAGAACATAAATCAGACACTACCCCAGGCTGATCTCAATAAGCAGGGTGAGGGTCTAAAGCAAAGATCTAATGAAATATCTGAATTACAAGATCTATTCAAAACGGCTTGGAAAGATATTTGCAATGATTTCACAGAATGCAGGCAAGAGTTTGCACACAGAATTAAATGTTTAACAAATGAAGTAAACTCAGAGATAAGAGCTTTTAAGGGTCGATTTACTTCAATAGATCAGACAATAGCAAATAATATAGTGACAATTCAAGAGGCATCGGATGCTTTACAAAGATCTAAAGCATTGGAGACATCTGCTCTTAGGAATGAAAGTCCTCAAACAATGAGTGAAACAAATTGTAAAAATCAGGCAACCAGTACAGGATCAGAACAGACAAAAACAACTGAACATGTACAGAGTAAAGAAAACCTTAATCAGAATTATTTAGGGTTAGATAGACATATCAAGAGAATCCCAGCCTTTAATAAATTATCAAGCTGCTAAAAATATAAACATGAAACCGCAATTATATGAAGGGGATGATGGTCTGAATGAATATTTGGCTCAGTTTGAGATTCTGGCTGAAATAAACAACTGGAACTATATCACAAAGTCCTTATATTTGGCTGGTAGCCTGAAAGGGGGAGCTAGAGCGTTGCTAAATGAGTTAGACAAGGAACAGAGGAGAGATTATGATAGTTTAGTTAGGGTCTTGAATAATAGATATGGTTCCGCTGAGAGATCAGAGTTATACAGAGCAAAGCTTCAAACTAGAATAAGGGGCAAGGACGAGACTTTGCCTGAATTGGCCCAAAGTATAAAGAAACTAACCAGACAAGCGTATCCAAGTGCTCTTTCTACTTTAACAAGTGTTCCTGCCTTGGAACATTTCATAGATTCTATTCCAGATGTAGATATTAGGCTTAGGCTTAGGGAAGTTAATCCTAAGAATATCAATGAAGCCGAAACTTTGGCAGTAAGATTAGAAACTTTAAAATTAGCTGATCGGCAAAAGGGACGAATGATAAGACAGGTTGGGGAGCAGTGCCATCAAGTGACCTC
>MJUU01010959.1:50238-74490 GCA_002080025.1 Modiolus philippinarum
GGGTTACTAATAGCAAGAGCAATAGTAGACCCTACACAAGAATCTATACCTATAAGAATAATAAATGTTCATGACAACCCTTGTACAATTTATAAAGGGGCAGTTATAGCAACCTGTCAGCTAATAGATGAAAGGGACATTCAAAGAAATGAATGTGTTAATGTTACTTATACTGTACGAAAGGGAAATTTAGAAAAACAATTACTCTATCATATGGAAAAGGTTTTCCAAGATGGAAAACAGTGTTTGAATGAAGATCAGGCAGATAGTTTTAAAAATCTGCTAATTGATTATCAAATGGTTTTTTTCAACATCAGAGGAAGATATGGGGTTGACAAATTTAGTCGAGCACACAATCGATACAGGGAATCATCGCCCTATTCGTCAAAAACCTAGCCGAATACCCCTAGGGAAAATGAAAGAAGCTGAAGAAGGCATCCAAAAATTAATGAAGCAAGGGGTCATAGAACCATCAATGAGTCCATGGAACTCAAATCTTGTATTAGTGAGAAAGAGTGATGGCACGCTCAGATTTTGCATAGATTTTAGGGCTGTCAATGATATTACAGTATAGAACTCCCACCCACTCCCACGAATAGATGATACGATTGATGCTCTGGCAGGTGCAAAATATTTCTCAACTGCTGATTTAAAATCGGGTTATTATCAAATTCCAGTAGCAGAGCAAGATAGACATAAGACAGCTTTCTCCTTCCCAGTGGGAGGTCTGTGGCAAGTCAAGCGAATGCCTATGGGGTTAAGTAATAGTGCTCCAGTGTTTGAAAGACTCATGGAAAGGGTACTGTTTGGGTTAACTTGGAAAGTCTGCTTAGTGTATTTAGATGATATTATTATTTTCTCAAAATCATTTGAACATCATCTTGAAAATTTCAGAGAGGTTTTGGAAAGATTAAAAGAAGCAAATCTTAAGCTAAGTCCAAAAAATGTATTTTTTTCAAAAAGGAAGTTAAATTTTTATGCCACATTGTAAATGAGCATGGAGTGTCTACTGACCCTGCTAAGATACAGGCAGTAAAAGATTGGCCTATTCCAAAAACAATTAAAGATGTCCGCAGTTTCTTGGGTTTGACCTCCTATTATAGAAAATTTATTTACAAATATGCAGACAAAGCGAAGCCTTTGTACAAAATTACAGAGAAGGGCCAAAGATTCTTTTGGACAGAGGATTGTCAAAATTCTTCAGATCATTTAAAACAGGCACTCATAAGTGCTCCTATATTAGCATACCCCACTAGAGAAGATCTTTTCATTTTGGACACGGATGCAAGTAATGTGGGTATGGGGGCGGTTTTGTCCCAAGTCCAAGAGGGACAAGAATAAGTTATTGGTTACTATAGTAAAACTTTTAATAAAGCAGAGAGAAAGTACTGTGTAACCAGAAGAGAACTTTTGGCAGTAGTGACTTCTATTTAAAATTACCACCATTATTTATATGGCAGAAGATTCAAAGTTAGGAGTGACCATGGGGCATTAACTTGGCTCTTAAATTTTAAGAACCCAGAAGGGCATTTAGCCCGTTGGTTTGAACTACTAGCTTCGTATGATTTTAAAATAGAACACCGGGCAGGGCGCTCTCACAACAATGCAGATGCTCTTAGTAGACGTCCTTGTGAAGAAACATGTTGTCCTCACTGCCTAAGGGCAGAACAGGATTATGAAAAACCTTGGTCTCAGGTTAAAGAGGCATGCACAAAGCATATGATGGAACAAAGATGCCATTCCCAACCCAATTCAAATACTTATACTAAGTCCTGGTCTCAGGACAGTAATGAAGATGAAACTCTACACTTTAATGTTAATAAAGCTCACACCAGACCTTATACTCATGTATCTAACTCAGTATACACCTCGTTAGAGATCAAACCATTTCTGATGTGTGATTCTTGCCTACAGGTTCAAGAAGGTCAGCATGAATGTAGTTTTGTAAGGAGGGATAAATCTGGGTTACAAGAGATTTCAGATCAGGAATTATGCATAATCACTCTAATGCAGATTTTTCTGAGTTAAAGGAAAAGGGGGACAATCATGTCGTACTTCCTGAAATAATGAAAAATGTTAGAGTAAGCACCCGTTCTTCAAGAAAGACTTGTAGTGGAAAGGGGTGCCAGAAGATCAACCTAGTCAGGTTTTAACATTTACTGAGCATATTGACAATTTAAAGCAGTTACAACAGAATGATGAGATCTTAACACAAATTTTGGTTTGGAAGAGTAAAGATCAAAAACCTAAATGGGCTGAGATATCATATATGAGTCCCGAGAATAAAATTTTATTGGGCCAGAGTTGACTCCTTACTTGTCAAAGATGATATATTGTATAGGAAATGGGAAAGTGTAGACGGCAAACATTATGATTTACATATGAAAAAGAAAAGAAATGGGGTAAATGTCAAGGAGACAACATCCCATATCCAGGTTAAAACGACCTGGTTGTTCCTAAGAAATTGGGAACGTTCATTTTGAAAGAAATCCACAACACGGTAACGGGAGGCCACCTAGGGGTTAGAAAAACTCTGTATAAAATCAAACAGAGGTATTTTTGGTACCAAATGAGAAAGGATGTAAAAGATTGGTGTATAAAATGCGATACATGTGCTAGAAAGAAGGCACCACATAAGAAAAATAAAGCCCCTATGTGTCAATACCTTGTGGGTGCTCCTTTGGAGAGAATGGCAATTGATATATTGGGACCTCTGCCTAGGACATATAATGGTAACAGATACATAATGGTGGTTGGGGATTATTTTACTAAATTGACAGATGCTATTCCAATTCCTGATATGGAAGCTACTACAGTGGCAAACAAATTTATAGAGCGAATTGTTTCAATATTTGGGGTCCCATTGCAGATTCATTCAGATCAAGGGTCGAACTTTGAGTCAAAAGTGTTTCAGGAATTGTGTTCAGTATTGGGGATACAGAAAACTAGAACAACCCCTGCGAGACCAAAATCAGACGGAATGATAGAAAAATTCAATTCAACTATTGAGACTATGTTGTCAGCGTTTGTTGACAGAAATCAAAGAGATTGGGATGAATATGTGTATTTATTAATGTTGGCTTATAGATCTTCGGAACACGAGAGTGTGGGCACCTCCCCTTGTTCCATGATGTTTGGAAGGGAAATAAACTTGCCAAATAGATTTAGTTTTAGGCAGGCTTTCAGGGCCCAATACAAATGAAGAAGTAAGCTCATTGTATGCTTCTGAATTGTCTGATAAATTGGAAAAAATCCATACTTTTGCCAGAAAGAAATTGAAATTATCCAGTGATAATATGAAGAAAAGAAATATGATGTTGGATCAAAAATGCAACAAATTACAGTGGGCTCTGCCGTGTGGTTACATAATGTACATAGAACTAAAGGTCTAAGTCCCAAATTACAAAGTAATTGGGAGGGCCCTTATTTGGTTATTACCAAAATAAATGATATAATTTATCGTATTCAGAAAGGGCCTAAAACCAAAACCTAAAGTGGTACATCAAGACAGATTGAAACCTTACAAAGGGGACAATCCACCATGCTGGAAATAGATCAAACAAAGTTTTAATTTATGGTTAGGCATTCCTTGATAACATAAATTACAATTTAGTATTTAATTTTAATGATTGATATTTATACATATACATGTATCTTTTATGAAAAGGAAACAATTTCTAAAGTCATGATTTCATTATTGCAGGTCACAGTTTATAGGTGTGGTATATGTGAAGACTATAACTTCGACCAATCAATTATGTGAAGAAGCATATGACAGAGAAACACTCCGGCTTTGGATGGAGATGTAATGAATGTAGAGTAGTTTTTGCTAGGCAACTGCCTACTCACAGGAACTGTAAAGGGACTTTAGAATTGGTCAACCGGACCACAATGACATGTACAAAGGAAGAGAGGGAACAATTTGACGAATTTCAGAATACGAGAGGTGACAAAATGTTGGTTGTAAGGATGACTCATGCTGAGAAGGTCACCTTAACACAGGGACAGAAAAGCAGGTCTCACATTAAGGGAAAAAGTGGACAAACACATGTTGTCAGTAACAGTAGAAGTATCAGTAAGAGTTCATTCAACCCTAAGAAAAAGAGTATACTAGAGAAGATCTACAAGCCTATTCCTCTGATTTATGGAGAAAGAAAAGTTAAGAGCGATGACAATGAGAAACCTGAAAAGAGAGAAGACAACAAGAAACATGAAAAGAGAGAAGACAATAAGAAACAGGAAAAGAGAGAAGACAATAAGAAACAGGAAAAGAAAGATGACAAAAAGAAACAGGAAAAGAAGGAGACAAGCCAGAAACCAGCCACTTTGAGTAAGCCTAAGGAAAGTGAAGGAGATACAAGTGTGTCGATGGATATCGGACCGTCAGGTGACTCTCATTCTATCATAGTTAGTGAAAAAAGAGAACAGTTGAAAAAAGTATTAGAGGAGTTGGAAACCTCATCAACATCCTCTAAGACATATACTATTGACAAGGTGTCATTATGGGCCAGTTTAGCGATGTTTCCGAAGCTGAATTAGAGATGGAAACCGAATCATCTACTGGGAGATCGGTTGAAGTGTCAGGGGACAATATAAAAGTAACCTCTTGTGCTGACACTTGTGCTGACACTGTAACATTGGACACTGTAACTTCTACACCTGAAGCAGAGTCTTTGGTTGTTCAGGCGAAGGAATCTACTAGTACATCTGTAAGTGAACAAACGGAATACAACCCTACTCCTACATGACTACTGAAAGTTCAGCAGATAGGTAGAGGATAGCAGTCAAGATTCATGTTAAACATTGGTGGAGTTAAGTTTGAAACTTGTGCTAATACCATTAATCAATATCCTCAGTCTGTATTGTACGAATTAATCCACAGGGATTCTGTTGTTAAACCCTATATTGTGGAAGGCCGAGCTACGTATTTCATTGACCGTGATCCTAAGCATTTTCATATCATTCTTAATTATCTAAGGAATGGACGTCGTTTACACAGTGATATGCTACCTCGTGATGTGAGACAGTTAAAAGAAATTCAAATTGAGGCCGCCTTTTATGAACTCAAACATTTAGAAAATTGTGTACAGAGAAGAATTTTCGAACTACAGCATGGCCATTACATTTAAGTATTCCAGGAACATTGGGGGTGGGTTTCAGTATATTAAATGGTATTCTAATATGACTCTCTTCTAAGGCTTTGGAAATAAAGCTATGTACTAATTCCAACAATATTTTTTAGCACATGCGTATATCTTTCACAAAAGGACATTCGTAATGTGCAGTTTCACGTTTTATTCACTCGATATTCATGTGTAAATAAACTTTTAAATAATGAATCACCCAAAAGCTGCAACAAATAATTTCAATAATTGAAATTTACAACAGTTACTGAATTTAAGACTCGGAACTGAAATTGACATAACCGTAACCTAGCAACGAATGTGTTGTTGTTATGAAATCTTATCCATGTTGCATATCATGCTCTACAATTTACATATAAAAATTTTAATTTTCAACGTTAATAAAATTATTAATTTGACTTTTATTCCTTTTCTTTTCTTTGTTGGCTTCAAATATAGCATAACTAAGCAGCCATATAAATCAGATATACAACCAGTTCACATCCATACCCGCTTCGATTTTAAATATCCGTATTTTATATTTTTACAACAGATTATTTGTATTAATTCATAAGCATATGAACAACTTGTTTTAATAAAATAACGAATTTAGATTTCTCTATGTCCATTTATGTGTGTTTGTATGCAGTTTTCCCGACATATTTTAATTCTAGTGTCAAATCAAATATTGCCCTCTAAGAGCCGCTTCGAATGTTCAAAACGCTTGTTAAATATATTAGAATTGAAATAGATTATTGCAATTGGGCTCTATGCGAATTAGAACATGGTCAGACCTTATATTTGTCTTCATTTTATACCTCGCTATCGCCCGGTATAAAATATTGACAAATATAAGGTCTGCCCATGTTCTAATTCGCATAGAGCCCGCTTGCAATAATCTATTTCTTAAATAGTAGTACTATTGTGAACATTGGGTGGTGGATTTAATCTATGTGTTATATTGAAATTGTTCTACTATAGATAAATGCTGATTTATATTCTTAATTCTGCATAGTATCACCTTAGAAAACACCCTATGATGTCTTCACCGATTGATATAAATTTTACCCTTTTTGTTTTTCTCAGGTGTTACTGTTCAGTTTTGGTTTATTCATTCACATATTAGTAGAAGGTAGTGTCATTGTATATAGCTAGTATGTGGGACTATATGTTTATTTTCTGAAATTGAGTAATTTAAGGTTAAATTATTCCCTAACTGATATATGTGGATGCATTGACTATTTTGAATTTTTTTAAATATGTTGTGGTTTTAATTTAAATCATCTTGCTTGAAGTTGATGATGTTAATGAAATATGTTTAGCCAACCAACACGAATATTGGTTTCCTATACATTCAAAGACATTTGGGGGCAAATGCCAAGTGGAAGGGGGGCTATGTTACGATTCTGTGATTAACGCATTACGGTACTACTATTGGCTGTCGATAATTATTTATGTTGATGTTTACGCTCCATGTGCACAGGGAATTCCCATCTCATTCAGACTATTCGATGTTGGTTGGCAGGTATGTATGTTATGATTCAAATATAGAACCTATTTACCTTTAAATTAAGTCATTCTTTTAATATTCTAATGTGTTAGGCAATCATAATCACAGGAATCCCAACTTTTCTTCACAGTATTTATTTACGGCAGCCATTGCTTTGTGTATTGGCGGTAATTACTGCGAGATTGAATGTTTAGATAACAAACGTTTTGATTGGCTGAGCCAGATCAGGCGTGGCAAATAAAAGGAGGCGTTGATCAGCCTTCATGGTCACTTTTTAGCTAAGAGTTTCAATAAGCAGACGATTTTTCTTCACTGAGCTTATATAAATCAGCCTTCCAAAATCACAAACTAAATAAGATGGCTCAAAAGGGAGAGGAACAAATGAAATCAAGTCTAGGCTTGGTAATAGTCTAATTTTTGGCGAAATTGATGCCAATATTTGTTTATTTACTTATGCAAATCAGCCATCGTCTGCATTGAGGTCAGCCTTCGTGATTCGCTGTCAGTAAGCCTTCGATCTAGAACCGTATTTTGTACTAAATTGCCCAGAAAATTATACGGGAATGTCTATTTTGGTAATTTTGTGATAGTTTAGACAAATTAATATCCAATTAGGTTCATCGAAATTCATTTTGGCTGAAAAGGCTGAAATCAGCCTTCAATTCTCATTTCAACCATCAAACCTGGAATCAGTTTTTAGATGAGCTGCCGTTTTATATTTGAAACCTTAATGTAAAATTTCTATGTAATTTATAAATCATATTATTGTACACCTGAAAATGATCTGTTTATTAGTCTACATAAAGTAGAATTGAACCTTATCCTGACTTGTTTATTAATTTAACCACATAGCCACTTCAGAGGACCCATGCAACTATTAGTTCTGTATCAGATTTCTTTGTCATTTTCAACTTGGTCCTAGAACAAGAGACTGATGCAGTAACAATAACATCTTTTTATTTTCCCTTTTCAATTCAGGTAGATCTTGGTTGATCAACTATTTATGAAGTGTACTGATTATTTTTTTCCTACATGATAATTTCTTTCACTTATAAACTTTGATTGACGAAAAACAATTATCATAAAGCGCTACAAATAGACTAAATATAAATCACACTTAGCTCAACAGTGATTCCCTCTCCATGTATTGATTTTTCGTATGGTAAAAGAACTTTTTTCCTGTGACAAACACGGCTCAAAAGTCCCGTATTGAACATGTTAAAATCCGACAAAAAAATAGGAGCTTTCGCAGAATGGCAACCAGTTTTACCCCCAAATCTTTGAACACTAAATCAATATAATAAGTGCAAATAAGTGCAAATTAAGTGTGTTTTGAAACAATTCAGGCATTTACACAGTTGCAGATAAAAATAAGATGAGAATAATGTAAGAAGGATCGACATAAAGAAATATTAAAAGGCTGCGATATGCAGTTAATGAGAAAAGTATGACAAAAAGATCACATTTTGAAAATTTAAATAAACAGCGCTCCATGTCGGTTAACAGGAAGTAGCGCAGCAATATGGCCGAAAAGGAGAGGCACAATAAACTATCCAATACTGAAGCTACATGCTAAATATTAAAAGGCTGTGATATGCAGTTAATGAGAAAAGTATGACAAAAAAGTCACATTTTGAAAATTTCAGTTAACAGCGCTCCATGTCGGTTAACAGAAAGTAGCGCAGCAATATGGCCGAAAAGAGAAGAAACATGATAAACTACCCAATATTAAAGCTGCATGCCAAATATCAAAAGGCTGTTATATGTGGTTTCTGAGAAATGTGTGACGAAAATGTCCAGCTTGAAAAATCAAAGTTAAAAAAAATCACAAAGTCGGTGAACAGGAAGTAGTACTGGAATATGACTTAGAAAGGGAGATCCAGTATAGCACTTTAATACTGAAGCTCCGTGCCAAATGTCCAGTAGCTGTCATATGCAGTTGCTGAGAAAAAATGGACGAAAAAGTCACAATTTGGAAAAATGAAAGTGAAAAGGCACAAAGTTGGTCAGCAAGAAGAGGTAAGATAAAGATGAAAAGTAGAGGCGCAATATATGACCCCATATTAAAGCACCATACAAAATATCAAATGGCTGTCATATGCAGTTGATGTGAAAATGCGACGAAAAACAACACAATTTTGAAAATGGAAGTAAAAAAGGTACAAAGTCAGGAAGTGCTGATTCGATATGGCCG
This sequence comes from Modiolus philippinarum, assembly GCA_002080025.1. NCBI lineage: Eukaryota > Metazoa > Mollusca > Bivalvia > Mytilida > Modiolidae > Modiolus > Modiolus philippinarum. The sequence goes on from MJUU01010959.1 coordinate 59,066, forward strand.
AAAGGGGAAGGCGAAGTATAGGACCCCATAATGAAGCACCATACCAGAAATCAAGTGGCTACATGTAACATGTGTGGTTACTGAGAAAAATGCGACGAAAAACGGACGGACGGACAGACAGACGTACGGAATGCCGGACGGATTGAGGTAAAATAGTATACCCCTCCTTCAGAGCGGGGTTATAAGTATTTAAATTGATTTAGACAATTGCAATTTTTGACCTGCTCGGCCCTTGTAGCTCTGAAACGTTAATAGGTACGCTAAATACGGAACATAGTACTGAAAGCTTACAACAATAGGCTTGCAATCCAAAGAAAAAAAATCCCATGGAATTCTGTTTTGGATCCAAAGAAGATAAATCCCATAGAATACTGTTTTGGAAAAAGACAATTTTTGTGCATTTAAACCATAATACATGTAGCTAAGAGCTACGCCAAAAGCTTACAAGAGGAATCTAAATGAAAAATGCTTTAGGAAATCAAATTAAAAGCACAAAATTGCGGTATTCTGTACATTTGCAATTTTAGCCACGTTTGGCCACTAATAGCTCGGAAAGGAAACAAGTTGTCAAAATTCTAAGCGCATTTTAATTTTTCATTAGAATTTCCTTGTACCCTATCCTTGCAGTTAATTCCAGTAAACAGTGATGACTTATAGCAGACAGCCGAGATGATGTCTCATCTCATTTTATTCCTTACAAGGTTGATAACTTGTTTACAGTTCCGGTATAAATCCTTCATTTTCTGTTTTTAGAATGTTATTATATATTTTGCGCTAATTATTATTGAAGAACAAGTCCATTTTCGGTTTATTAAATTAAGTCACAACTTGACGAGTGGATACACTCAATGTCAGAATTCACTGTCATCAAATATTGATTTAAGGGACACTGACCATGATAAGTAATTACATAAAAAAACAGAACTTATAGACGTGTTGTTATGGTGTCATGTGACAAATTACAGATATTGTAGCACTGCGTTATTGCTTGATAATTGAATGCTTATAGCAGCTTACAATTGCAAAGCTAATGATGACAGTTAGCGGTTTTTGCGTGTTGAGTGTTGTGGTAGTGCTACTCCTTGAAACACGTGTACAGCATAACTAAATTTACGGTTCATTTTTGCAACTTTGGTATTTTTGTATTTTCAGATGGTGTTAAGTCTTTGATTTGATGTACTCTTTGATTGCATTGTACTAAAAAAAGAATTATAGGGCAAATTTGATGTTAATGCCTTCAATAAATAGTAAAATACGTGTAGCAAAGAAGCAAGAAAAACAAGAGGTAATCTAGCGGGTACAAGATCTAGAGATATGACATGTACAAATTATAACGTAATTGCCATTTAAAATAACAATTGCAAAATAAGTTAAAACAATAAGTTTTACATAAAGAACGCGCCTGTGACATGAAAACATTATCCAATACATGTTCAGTTGTTTACATATAAAGTAGAGATTTGAACGATCCAGAATACTTTTGTAATTTATACTTAATGATACAATGATAATACGTGAGACAAAGGTCCAAAAACATATCAATATAGAGACAACACGATTCAAGACAACAGAATAGTTTAGAGTCACGAGCAGAAATAACAAACATAAATGCAACATCAGAAACTTTACAAATATGGCAATATATAGTTAGCACAATGAGGGACAACATAAGCATAGCAATATAGAGGCAACTGAATCAGAGACAAAGAATATTAGTATTATAAAATAAAAGAAACAACAACAAATAATCGCTATACATAGGCATCACAATCAGAAACAAGAACAATACAAACATGGCAATATAGGTTCAACACAATCAGAGACAATAGAATATTATAAAGCCACAATCAGAAACAACAAAAAGCATTGCATTATAGAAGCAACATAATCGGGAACAATATAAACATGGCAATAAATAGTCAGCATAGCCAGAGTCAAAATAATCAATTAAAACCTGCCAATATAGATGCAACACAATTAGAAATAACAGAAGCAAAAACACTTTAAGAAGCAGCACCATCAGGGAAAATAAACACTAAAATCATATCAATAGAAGCACTGAAGGCATGGAAATGTTAAAAGATATCAGGAAAAAAAGACGGAGATTTAGAGGCAGGACAATCAGGGACAATAAAACAATGCAAGCATGGTAACATAAATGCAAAAGGATCACTGACAACAGAAACGATAAAAACATGGAGATTCAGAGGCAGGCAGCGCAGTCACAGACAATAGAAAACTAAAAGCGTGAGAGTAGAGAAACAGCACAGTAAGAGACAACAGAAACACCACAAATGGCATCACAATAAGATACAACAGATACAATAAAAACTTGGCAATATTGAGGCAGAAAAATCACAGACAACAGAATCAATAAGAACATGGAGTTTTAGAGCCAGCACAATCAGAGAAAACAGAAACAAAAAGCATGGCAATATATATGGAACAAAAACATGGCAATATACATGGAATAAAAACATGGCAATATACATGGAACAAAAACATGGCAATTAAGGGCTGCACAATCTGAGACAACAGAAAAAATGGGTCAAAGACTCAAATGGCCGAGTTGCGTTTTGGTGTTTTTAGCTATAAAGTGTGTTTTATAGGTTCCCTAATGGATCTGTGCATAGAATATGTGAAAATATTGGAAATAATTCTATAATGTCAGGTGCACATTTTCAAAATATATAGAAACAATCCATGAAGATTCAAAGGTCAGAGATGAAAACTGTTGGAGAAGTTGATATCACAAAATAGGTACCCTTTGTTGAAAATGTGATAAAAAATTACTAAGTTCCAAAGTCTGTAAAAATAGGGAAAAAATTTCAAAATAATTCCAAAAAGGGAGGTGCACATCTACAATATATGTAGAAACATTTTGTGAGATTTCAAAAATGTAGGTTGAAAACTGTAGGAGGAGTTGATTTCACAATATAGGTACCCTTTGTTGAAAATGTGGATAAAAGATGACTAAGTTCAAAAGTCCGTAAAAATAGGGAAAAAAATTCAAAATTATTCCAAAAAGAGATGTGCACATCTACAATATATATAGAAACACTATCTGAAGTTTCAAAATGTAGGTTGAAAACTGTAGGAGGAGTTGATTTCACAAAATAGGTACCCTTTGATGAAAATGTCGATAAAAAATGACTAAGTTCCAAAGTCCGTAAGAATAGAAAAATTTTTAAAAATAATTCCAAAAAGGGAGGTGCACATGTACAATATATATAGAAACAGTTTGTGAAGTTTCAAAAATGTAGGGTGAAAACTGTAGGAGGAGTTGATTTCACAAAATCAGCATCCCATTTTCCCCGCCCGCCCGCCCGACATTCACCATACTATAACCCGGATTTGCACTCCGTGCAATTATAGGCAGCATACTCAGAAACGACAGAACAATAAACACATACCAGTATATCGTAAGCACATGCAGAGGCAACAGAAACAATGAAAACAACAACTATACATACCTGAACAAAAACAGCAGTAACCTCCTCCCTCCCCTCACACGCACAGATACACACGTACAAATTAAGAGTGAATCAGTACTCCAGAAAGAAAAATATGATCTGCTCTACTAATGACTTCTAACCAGACATGGTATACAACCAATTAAAATATCATAAATTAATAGTTTTACCTGGAGAAAAAATAATTTTGGTTTGCCGACTAATGTTGAACACCTATCACCTCTAAAAGGCCCCGTCAGGACATCCAAAGATAGCATTCCATCTGTGGCATATACTCTGCCTTCAATGCCATGACTCAGTATAGCACAGCCAAAATAATCACAGTCAGAATGGTCATAGTTAGCTGCTGAAATGTAAACGATATCAAACTTATTCAAAATTTCTTCAAATCTGGCTGCTATAGTTTATCAGAAAATTAAATGCCAAAACAGATAGCAAAACATGTTAATTTGTGACAACGAGTAAACCGAAAAGCTCAGCGCATGGGTCTGTTCTAGGGGCTCCGTCTACAATTCTGATCGGATGCGCTTCTAGATGGTGGATAGGAAAATTCCTCGTAGGGTAATCGGGCAAACATTGAAAGCTTTGTCGAGATCATTAAAACAGCAGGCCAACTTGCACAAAGGTAAAAGATTTCCTGGCCCCACTCATTCCCCCCATTTACTAGTGGTAATAAAAATTGTCTTTGTTACTTTGTGAATTGTGGCCGGTCATTGTAATTTTCGGCCATGTGTTTATTGTTTTCTTTTTTCTTTTTTTATTTTCCGGTTGTTTTATCCAAACTTATTTTTCTCTGCTTTCACACCTTTTTACTTGATTATTAATTCTCGTTCTTATATGGCTTAAATACTTAAATACTGCTCAATGGACGTAAAACTAATTAGTCAATCATTTGATACATCAACGATCTTTGGCATAAAACAATGTGACTCTCAAACCTAAAAATTGAAAACATCATACAGACTATTACTAATTGTGTAACTCAAGGATAGTATATGGCATACTAGTATCACCAAGGTCAGAAGTCATTGGATGGGTCTGATTCAAATAAGAGCAAATAGAACTCCGAAACAATACTTGTAATAGTACCAGGACCGGTACCATAAAGGAAAATGTTAAAGCAGTACCATGCAATTATACCCAGTGTGGCTTGAATTTTGAATTTGATCACATAGGTAGATAAAATTTGCATTGACTACTAAAACGTATCTTCTTATCGTTTAAAAAATTAAAAAAAAAGACAGACATATTAGCTTAAAATATTTATTTTGAAATATTTATTATCTCAGAATTGTTATTGTTTGAACAAATGTCAATTCGATACTAAAATGATTGATTGTGATCACCACTTTTATACCTGAATTCCTATAGCAGAACTATGCTGAATATCGGTAATAAAATGAAAACAGTCTTTAGGCTATTCTTCAGTTGACTTGGTTTTATATGATTTCTGTTGATTGTAGGCTTAATGGAGACACATATAGGGCAATGACATCCGAAACCTACTTAATCAAAACTTATATTTAGTTCTTAGTACGCACACAGTAAACTGTAAAATTGACTTTCTAGAAACTAAGAAGGAAAAAACGCTCCAGAGAGAATACACATCTACTTACAAGTTATAATATGAGACCATTAGCATATGGAATAAGTTAAGTAATAATTCACGGACACTCAAATTTATCTTTGTTTTACATCGATTTGGTCATTTATGTCATGTTACATTTATTCGTGTCATGTCATCGGTCATGGTCGACTTTGCAAAAATCATTCTTTTTGGCGTGCTACACATATATTTATCACTTTCTACAACTCTAATGTGCATACATACCTTCAACCATTATTTTTGTCATACTTGAGGCAGTAACATTATCGTATCTTCGAACTTCGAATCCTAGGTCCTGAAATCTTTCTTCAAGTCTTTCGGCATCGGCATCTGTACCGTCTCGACATCTCTGTCCAGTCGACGGGTGGAAGTTTTTATTGTTTACAATGATAAATAATCCTCTTTTAGGATAATTATAATTGTAGGCGTTTGGTTCAGACGGGGCACCAGGACGTAATGATCTTCTCTCACCACTGAAAAAAAAGAATATCTTTTGGTTTAAACCACCAAAGTCGTTCCCTACTGTTTTCTGTGTTCTAATGAAATAATTGTGTTGGCATGCTCTAGGTGTTGCTAAACTGCGCCAAATGTAGACATACAAAAGACAAATGAGGACTGATTTATACGAAAAACAATTTTAATCTATTCAGATATATGTTTGTATTTTGTAAAATTCGAACGCGGATAACGATGTTTTCGTACCACTGTTCATCGGGACGATTTTTTACTTCTAACTGTAGTAAGCTTTAATAGAATTAAAGCAGTGCTAGGTAGTTGAAATCTGATTTACACGATTCTTCGGGAGACGATGTTTATTGTTTCGCTTGTCATCTTGACTTTGTATGTCATTCAATTCATTCATAAAGATATTGAATTCAATAGAAAAAAATAAAAATCGGAAATGTTTTTTTTTTCTTTTTTTTTGTCATTTACTAGTTTAAGCCATTAAAGAATTTAGTCTAATGATTATAGATATTCATTTCCTGTTATAGAAATGTGGCTTTATTTAAATTGAATCTAGATACAGAAGGATAATAGACACTATATTACTTGTATATCCTAAACTACTGAAGTAATGGTCGTAGTTAATGGACATAAGTGGACCTTGGCGTGACTGTTTTATTCTACATCAAACGTTTCCTGTCTCTACATTGATTGGTTTTATGATAGAAAGGCATTATGAAGAAAAACGAGCACCATTTCCTAATCAGGAAATTGAGTTTAATGTTAACACGTAGATGCAGTTGACTTCCAGATATTTCAAGACCTTAGATAATATATACAAGGGTACAAATGCATAAAATAGACAACATCTAAAGTTATTTAATACAAACAGCAGTGAAATAAAAGGGGTGGTTGCTGATATTCAGTTTGAAAGCATTGTAAGAATATGGAGTAAATGGTTATAAACAAAGTCTCAAAAGATACATGATTAAAAAAGTGAGATGTGGGCATTTTAAACATGTGGTCAGAAAAGTATTTTGAAATTACAAAAAATAAAAATGCCATAATTAAAAAAAAAAATGACAGTGCAACTATATGAAAAATTCTCTCAAGAAGAAGTACACATGTACACTATAACTGAAGTGTATACAGAGTATACATATCTCTCTCGCGGGGAATCTTTTTACGAACACCACACTGCAGGAGAGACAAAGTTAAATGAAAAATGGAAGGATGTTGGGTAAATGCTCATGTAACAAAGTATCCAAAAATACAATGTAAACCCAAGCAATGGAACAACGCTTGTATTAAACTTTGTCTTCTGCATGGACAAAGTTCAGAATCCTGGGGTTGGCGTTTTTTCTTTCTGCAGTGCTGTTAACAGCAAATACATCAAAAAACAGTACATCAGTGCAATAACAGACTTTGAGGGCAAAGCATTCTTTAAATGTATCCTGCATGTATAGATTACATGTTAATAAGCCGAACCTACCATGTTCCTATAATTTCATGTACTTTGGACCTAATTTATTCTATAGAACCTGCATTAAAATGATTACAACGCTTTCGCATTTCAAAATACTCAAATAGATAAATGATATGTCAGCATTTTCATTGCTGTATGAGAATTTGAGAACTCATTTTGTTGTTTTAATCCCATTAAGTTCTGGCTGTAGCAGAAAGGAAGATGATAATTTGTTTTATTGCCGACACTGAAACCCAGACGAATCAAACTGATTTATTGAGTTTATTTGTAAAACTTTACTTATATATCAAATAAACCACGGGAGAAATAAATTAGTTTAATAACATTTGAAAGAAAAGTTTACAATGAAGCTATAGTTGTATTGAATAATGGTTTATTTGCTTCCCAAAAGAATCAGGAAGTTCAAAAGGAAATAATCTGTGTAAATGAATGTCTGGTCATCAGCTGTATGAGGCCATGTGGCAATATTTGTTTCCAATGATGAAATACACAGTAATTCTTCTAAGTACTTTCAATTTGTTATTATTTTGATATCAAAATAATACCTTACAACTTTTTTAAGACAAAGCACTGACAGTATAGTTTATATGAAGTTTTTTTTTCCAAGTTTTTCTTGCGTTTATCTTCCGGTTTGTTCGTGATTGACAGTCTTGCACAAATTTAACGGCACATTTAAACGCGAATTATAAGATTATGGTTTGCTATCCTGATATATACCCAAATATTTTTTGAAGTTGTGAAATTACGTGCACATAACCTAAATATAAATACTGTAAAAGTAGTAATTTTCGCTGTTTTCGCGGTTGCGAAAAGACCGCGAGAATTAGTATCCGTAAATATCTCAGAAACAATCAGAAGTACCTAGATTGACCTAAAACCGCGAAAATCAATACGTTTACAGTATGCAAAAATGTTAAATAAGCCGATGTATAGTAAGTGAGAACCGAACCTTCAGTACAAAAGAAGAATAGCCAAAAGACAATGGCAACACCAGAAACCCAAACATAAGTATGTGACATGCAAAAAAGAAAAGTGGGGACACACTTTACAGATGGAGAACACGGACAACATTTCATACCACGATATTATGTGCACCAGAAAGGTAAGTATCTCCTGTTTCTTATAAGACAACAGTCGAATTGAACATGTAATGGACTCAAATCAGGTACAAAGCTCAGCTGTGACAAGGAAAGATCTGTTGTCATCTAGGAAACAGATATAACATATCGGTCCACAAGATCGTGGTGTCAACCGTAAAATTTCTGCGGTGATGACTTCAAGCTATGGGTAGTATATCCTTGATTAAGCAACCTATTTGTAAGCAACAGAGCTATGTCAAGAGAGTCACTGTATCCACCACATGCCTTTGAGTAACCAATGAGTTTAGTGATGTTAACTATATATGCTAGCGCTGTTTGAATGAAAAAAAGGGATATGGAGTAAATGTACATGGCACAAAATCCCTATAATTACATAGTAAGATTAAGCAAATGGAACAACGCTTTCATTGTTGTTCTTCATCTTGAAGCCAACATGAGGCCTTCAACAAAGAGCAAACACGCCTACCTCATAGTAAGTTCAAGACGGCCCCTTGAGCCGAATTCACTTGTTAATTGTTGAACAACGCTACAATCATGTATCCATTTTCTCATAGATGCGGGGTCGTCAACAAGCATAACATAACGGGAAAAGTACTCTTACAAACACTGTCATATGTTGCCCTACAAGGGGACAAATAGACAATACAACATTTAAACGATCACAGGGCACTCATCGAATTGATTGTAAGAAAATTGGGAAAGTAAAATGTATTTATAAAGAAAAGGAAAGCTGACTATTTGAAAAGCTGAGTCAACGCGTTTATCAAACAGCTTATAGTTTAGTGTACCGTTGTGGTCAATTTCTAGTAAAGGTCAAGGAAATGTATGCAGTATTCTTAACTTGAAGCTCTTTGAATATATGACGTCAAGAACATTACGAAAGCATGGGTTGTTTAGTGACAAAGTATCTTCTATCTAAGGGAAGCTGATGTTAAAAGATATAGCTAGTATTTTATCATAATTTTGAGGAGTCCTTTGATGAATGATGCCTCAATAGAGTGAAGAAACACATCAAGTAAAAAAGAGGTGTACAGTTTGTGCGAATTGAAATGACGATTTATGTTGTATGGAACTTCAGTACAGCTTATATTTATGCATTTGCAAATTGAGACACCAGCACCAAGAATTCTGGCAGAGAACAAGCAACCTTGAATGAAAAAAAAAGTTATAATATGTGCAACACGCAGTTAGACTGCATGTTGTTTAATTTTCCATTTCTGGGGGGGGGGGTATTTTAACACAAGACAAATTGATTAATTTGAAAAATATAATATGCCAAATGATTAAAAATTGTGTGTCGTCTATTTTTTTACTTTTTTATTTGATTTGCTAATGATTGAAATTTAAATACATTTACTGGTATTTACTGGTATAACGTCAAAAACAGCAGAAGTCACCCAAAAAGGATCATTACGCAAATTGACCAGCTATCTTTCTATCAAATTTTCAATGTTCTACCCTAAAAATGATCACGCTTAACAGTTTTTCTAGTTGTTTCTCTTTCTTCCTGGTGTGACTCTAATAAGATTTTAGTAGTTCGTCATGGNAACAAATTGATTAATTTGAAAAATATAATATGCCTAATGATTAAACATTGTGTGTCGTCTTTTTTTTTACTTTTTTATTTGATTTGCTAATGATTGAAATTTAAATCCATTTACTGGTACAACGTCAAAAACAGCAGAAGTCACCGACTGTCACGGTGATAAAAATTGGCCAGCGACCTTTCTATCAAATATTCAATGTTCTACCCTAAAAATGATCACGCTTAACAGTTTTTCTAGTTGTTTCTCTTTCTTCCTGGTGTGACTCTAATAAGATTTTAGTAGTTCGTCATGGGATTGTTTCTGATATTAATGTCGCTAATGGAAACTAATAAGACGACATATCTATCAAGGATTACACTGATTAAGTTCGGTTGTCATGGCTGTCTAACAAAGCTATCATACAACTTCATTATACTTAATAATATCATTTGATCTACAACTACAACCTAAAGCTCTTCTCAGTTTTATATAGACAGAGGGTCTACTACTGTCAGTGTATTATAGCGTATATAGCTAATACTCAACAACACAGAATGATAATGTATTAGTGAGGTGAGCTGCAAAGGTAGAATGTATGACTCCGAATGCCAACAGTGATCAAAATCATCTTTTCAAACCTGTTAGCATTGGAAAGTCCAGCAAGGTATACGGTGGATATGAACCACTGCTTTATAGTCATATATGGCAACACCACCTGTACTACATGTATGTTCAGCGCTCTAGACCACACGGCCATCTAGGCTACGTAAAAATATAACTTTCTATAACCGTGTCATATTATATCGTCTACTGACAGTGGCAATTCTAGAGCTACTAAAATATCTAGGTAAATAATTGGTTTTGCAAAATTAGATATTCAAAATACATTTATAATCATACATTTTCAGGTAATGCAACTACGGTTGAAAATAGAGAACTTGTTAATTTGTACAGTTGCATTTTTTAGAAATGCTATGATTTTTGGTACGACAGACAAATCATCATTTTACCTGTCAGTATTTATTGTACAGTATGTCGAGGATCAAAATACTTATATTAATCCAAACACAAGAGAATTTAAAGAACTAATGAAGTCATGTTTCGGGCTTAAGGAATATATCTTCTGTAACAATTTGCTAACATGTTAAGCTGGTAGCCTAAACCATTAAGAAAAGTTTGTTATCATCAAATGCAAAATGGCACCATTGCCATGAAAACAGCAAAAGGACAAAATATAATTGTTAAAAAAATCGAATTTTATGTAATTTTACAAATGTAACATGCTTTGCATTTGAAATGGGATTCCAACATCAATCTGTGCTAAAATGGCGACCTTTGACATAAGAAAAGACCAAACACCTGTTCAGAATTGGAGAGTTTTACCATGAAAACTCCCTAATTCAAAATGTTAAATTTGATGAAATGCTTCAGTTAATGTGCTTGCTTGCTTGAGTGCGAAAATTTGAATTTTAAGTTATCGATGTGACCTTAGGCAAAAGCAAAAAGCATAGTAAGGTCGGTATTTAGTTATCTGATAATAGTAAATCTTACGCTAATGTAAACATACAAACATGAAAAAGAAAGGAAATGGGTTTAACACCAAGGAGACAACATCCCATCTCCAGGTTAAAACGACCCAAAAACCAGGCATCTTGGGGTTACTTTTCAAACATCTCGTTTTATTCATTTCAACCAATATATTGCGTGAAACCGTTGCTCAGCTGATCACGATGCCTTTGTATTGTCAATTTCTGTGAAATGTCACTTTTATGGCACGAGAATGTATAGTGCCAACGTTGTTTTAGTTTTTATTCAGCATGAATCCTATTACGAATGTAAATTGTCTTTTGAAAACAGTTTGCAGGAAACGTTCATCAGGGGGAAAAATCTTGATCTGCGCTATCAGTCTTGAATAGATTATGCACAATTTTACGATACGCGCCCTTTTCCGTCTCGCGTAATTTAGATATATTAAACTGCAGCATGTAATTGTATTTTAGTCCTCGTCAGGAAGAAAATGCTATTTTGCACCAATTCATTCATAAAACATTTAGTTTGAAATTTGTAGTTAAAGAAAGATAGATATTAATCTATTAAATAATCAAAGGCCATGATATGCACACTTTTTTCCACAACGGAAATGCTTTCAATTGAATTTTATAAACATGATGATATAACACCACTAGTATTTTCTCGGCTCAGTCTGGTTTTTACAAAACATGCTTTTTGTATCCTTATTTGTGATTCGACTCAACAACTATGGTAGATTAAGTTATTTAACGGTAACTATAAATGGACTCAAATGCAGCTCATTACTGTCAAGCTTATAGGAACTTTCATAATTCATTGATTATTCATATGTCTTTGTTGCAAAAAATGAAAACATTCGAATTAAAAGAATTAAAAAAACAAACTGAAAAAAGGGTTACCGATATGCTTTATAAAAATGTAAAAAAAAACGTAACAAATTACTTTTATAATAATTTTGGTTTTAACCAACAGTGACATCTGTAAAAATGGCGAATTTAAAATCGAATTCAGATGGGTGTTAATATGAATGCTAATTTTTACAGACAAATATACTTTATGTACATGGCCGTCTCCCAGAATAATTACGTTACAGAGAAGTAATATTTGTTTATATGAAAGTCTTGCAAATTAATGTGAGTCTATCCTCGGATCATTAAATTATCAGACTAAAACATTCGCAAAAGCTCATTCGTTTTCTGCATGAAAGATTTGCAGTTTTATGCCCGCAAGTTGGCATTTGCTTCATCAGTTTTAGTTATTATCTTATTTCTGTTTGAATTTAGGATTAGCAGAGTTCTCATATATTTAATATGGTCATCATGTTGAGGATTAAATTTATACAAAATGTATAAAAATACGGACATTAATTTAGTTGTTTCTGCACTGGTAAGATATGTTGCAAGTTCAATAAAGTTAGCATACAAATAACGATAAAACTGGAATTACCATAGAACATATTTAAATTGCACCAAATGATTTTGACAAGTTCTAACAAATAAGATGAACCATCTTTCATAACAACTAAAGTCTATACTAAGGTCTATTAGTATATGTATTGGTTTACATGTATTTGCATGTCATTGCAGGCACCCAAAATATATGACAATGTATTCGACTTTCAAATCCAAATTCTTGCGTTTCTTTTGAAATGAGGTAGGAATTTATGCAAATTCTCAATCATATTTAAGAAACACTGAATGCATAAAGCTTTAACAACTTATATTCTGCTGAGGTGAAATATCCAGGTAAATACTGCAATTTTATGGTTACTTTGACAGGGATTCGAGACCATATCCCCGTGGTAAATCACAATTTTAAACACATCAAGAGGTCTATATACTGGCATTGTTCTACTTGACCTACAAAAGGCATTTGATACGGTTGACCACCATATTCTCTGTAAAAAATTACAAACTATGGATATAATTTCTATAAAATGGTTTGAGTCTTATTTGACTGGTAGACGACAAAAAGTTAAAGCAAACGGCACAGAGTCTGATTTCTTAAGTGTCACTTGTGGGATACCACAGGGCAGCATATTAGGCCCCTCCTATTCTTATGTTATGTTTATGATATGGCCAATAGTATTAGTTCAGAATGTAAACTTTTACTATATGCAGATGACAGTGCCATTCTGTTCTCTCACAGGGATCCTGAGGTAATATCATCTAGACTAGGAAAAGAACTGGAGTCTTGCAATTATTGGCTGGTTGATTATAAGTTGTCCCTACATTTGGATAAAACCGAATGTTTTCTATTTGGTTCAAAACGTAAGCTCCGTAAAGCAAGTCAGTTCCGTATGGATTGCAACGGGCATACAATTGTTTCACAGGAATCAGTTAAATACTTAGGTCTTAATATTGACCGTTTTCTTTCTGGTCAAAACATTGTTAATATTATTATTACAGAAAGCAAATGCAAGACTGCAGTTCTTATACAGATATAGTAAATGTCTCTCAGAGGAGTCCAGGAAAACGTTATGTACGGCTCTTATACAATGCCACTATGATTATTCGTGTTCATCATGGTATGCTGGGCTAAATATAAATTTAAAAAACAAACTTCAAGTTGTTCAAAATAAAATCTTAAGATTTATAAAAAGTTCTGATAGTAGAAAAAGTGTAAATTTTTTAAACAAATGCGACTCAATCACGTACATAAAATTTTTTATAATCGGTGTCACAAAATTTCACCAAAGTTAGTGCCTGTCATAATTATATGACAAGAAACTGTAAATTTGACTTTTATGTTCCATCGGTTAAAGGTCCGGCAGATAATACTTTTTATTTTAATGTTATAAATGATTGGAACACATTACCTGAAAATATTAAACGTATAAAACCAAAAAATGAGTTCAAAATACATGTAGCTGTAAAAGATTTTTTATTTGAACAACAGAAAATTAAGTTTCAAAATAGTTTTGTTTTTTAGAATCTCGTAACCTGCAAAAAATTAAAACCTGCCTAAGTCTTGAATCATTCATATCATTTTATATTATTTTAAAGTTTTAAAAGTATATTTACTACTATGGACCCCATTGGAAATAAGCCATTAAGGCTTTATGGGATATCCAAGGTTAAATATCAACCACCCCGTAGGAAGCTGTACGATGGAAGATGAGGGGATGAGCTTTTGAACGGAGGATAGAGAGCTCAGGTAAATCAAAACATTGCAGACGAAGATGGGATATGTTGTGGAAATATAGTTTACATTTGTTAAAAGGCTATGTTTAAGGGAATATCTGATTTAAAAGTGCATAAATAATATATTTCTTCTGTATAAAATTCTATTTTGAAATATCACTACAAATTATGAAAGTTTATTTGAACGGAAAACTTGAGGGTAGCGAGCTTAGTTCAAAAGGTAGTGAGGCATATGAACGGAGGGTAGCGAGCCAAATGATAACAAATAGCATACTCAAGGAAGCAATGATATGGTACATTTTTACGAATATTATCTTCCAGTATGAAATCAAATCTCAGCAATAGGCAAATCCAAAGCTAAAACCAATACCAATATTAAAAAATTTTTCTAGGTATATATTAAATACATGTATGCTTAGCATATTTTTAGAGATCAATACTGCGAGAAATATATTCAAAACAACTTTATACAAAACAATTTTATTGCAGGGTTATTGCATGAATATTTAGGGATATTTTCCATAGTAGAATTTATTTTTGCACGATCGTACGATTGCAATATATATATATTAAACGAGGCGGAAATTTATTACACGCTTCAAGGCTTAAGGAAATATTACATTGCTATACAATAACCAGAGGCTCCCAGGAGCCTGTATCGCTCACCTGGGTTTTAGTTGCCACAATCAAGGTAACATTGTAAGTTATACAGTTGATCTTCAGTTTCTCAAACTTTCGTAGCTCAAACACCTCCTATATCTTTAGCTGTTTTTTAAGTCTGATCATGTTTACTATATTTCTTTATTGGGCTTTTTTGACAAAAAAGTTCTTGCTAAGGACCACTTTCGACACCAGTTTTGAAGTTGAGATGTCATTTTGTTATTGGCAGTCAACAAACATTTTTCAACATCGGTTTTGAAGTCGCAACATCTATATCTACTTGGAAATCAAATTTCATTTAAATCGGACAATGTAGAATTATCCAGCTTTTTTTGGCGGCCATTTTAAAAATGGCGGTCAACGAACAATTTTTAACATCAGTTTTGAAATTATGACATCAAAACCGATTTGGAAACCAAATGTCATTGAAATCGGGCAATGTTGAATTTTCCCGCCT
>MJUU01010959.1:82718-134476 GCA_002080025.1 Modiolus philippinarum
GATTTCAATGACATTTGGTTTCCAAATAGGTCTTGATGTCGCAACTTCAAAACTGATGTTAAAAATTGTTCATTGACCGCCATATTTAAAATGGCTGCCAAACAGGCGGGAAAATTCAACATTGACAGATTTCAAAGAAATTTGATTTCCAAATAGGTATTGATGTTGCGACTTCAAAACCGATGTTGAAAATTGTTTGTTGACTGCCATTTACAAAATGACGTCTCGACTTCAAAACTGGTGTCGAAAGTGGTCCCTAGCAAGAACGTTTTTTATCAAAAAAGCCCAACACAGAAATATAACAAAACATGATCAGACTTTAAAAACAGTTCAAGATATTAGAGGTGTTCAACCTACGAAAGTTTGAGAAACTGAAGATCAACTGTATAACTTACATTGTCACCTTGATTGTGGCAACTGAAAGCCAGGTGAGCGATACAGGCTCCTGGAAGCCTCTGGTTATCATTTGATTTCGTAATAAATCAAAAACTAATTGAATTCTTATTTATGTTGATTATGAAAAGTATGATTCTTCATAAAATTATGAATCAGCTTCGTAGAAAAGCTGAGATCATTTAATTTTTATCAACTAAATACCGAAGTTACTGTTAATATGATTTCTGCATATGCGCACTTCGACAACTAATGTCTCTTCAGTGCAGATAAAATCTAAACGTTTGGAAGACCATTAACTCAAAGATGTTTCAAAACTGATAGAGAACAAATAACCAATATAATCTAAATCTAAAGCCAAAATCAGCTAAGGACAGAGCTTTGAGTGAGGGAGATACACCTTAGTTTTCAATAAAATTTACAAAAATTTAGAAAATGGATAAAATACATAATTCGGATAAATCTGTCTTGGTCATATTCGGATAAATCTGTCTTGGTCAAATGCGGATAAATCTGTCTTGGTCATATGACCAAATGTGAAATTCATCTCGATAAAAATAAATCGGATGCTGTCAATCATAATTTACAAATGAAATAAAACGGACAACACGAAGCATCTACAATATCTGAAAATTATAATTGCATGCCACAATCTGCCAGGAAAAACACAAATAAGATAAAAGACAAGCTTTAACTTAACAACGATAGGAAGTCGGGACAGTCGGACTTGGTACCGACACTAGCAAAAGCAAGCGGTAGGGTTAAACCGGTTTATGGGTACCCAAACCTCCCCTTTATCTGTCCCGTTTCCCTATAGTATAATAAACATACGAATAAACCAAATACAGGTAGACTAGTAACTCCATTACCACAATCTTGAAAGAAGAGAAAATGACAATACATCATTTTGAAAGATGGGTCAAGGAGTGCTCGCCGCTAATCTGTCGGCTAGCTCAAGGAGCCTAGTCTTCTGGTTAAACACTGTCGCACTACGGAAGAAAAATCAAACTAAAAAAACTTCCCAAAATGTTGGGTCAAGAATCATCATATACTTCAGTTGACATCGGCAGTATCAGTTAGAGACCAGCATGTGTGTAAAATTCTCAGGTCACTAGATCTAGATCTCAAAGCTAATTTTAAGGATGCAAACAGAGTATCTTGTCAATATCCCCTATTACGTAAAGTAATGTCACTGTTTTTCAGGAATTTTAATCATTCTGGCATTTTTTTTAACATTTCCTAAAAACGAGGATTAGAAATGCCCTAAGTAATAAGCTGTTTGCGAGGAACGTCATATTTATATATCAAATAAAACTTCTTAAATGTATTCAACAAATAACTAAATACCGAAGTTACTGTGAATTTATTTTCTGCATATGCGCATTTCGAGAACCTATCTCTCATCAGTGCAGATAAAATCTAAACGTTTGGAAGACCATAAACTAAAAGGATGTAAAAACTGAGAGAGAACAAATGACAAATAAGATCTAAATGTAAAGCCAAAATTCAGCTAATGTCAGAGCTTTGCATGAGATACTCTTTAGTTTTCGACAAATTTACAAAAAAATAGATATTGCAAGTTTGCAAAGAGAATCGGCTTTCTGGTCAGCACCGAAGTACTGACTACTGGGCTGGTGAATACCTTCGGGGACTAACAGTCCACCAGCAGAGGCATCGACGCAGTGGTAACAAATAACTAAATATCGAAGCTACCGTGAATTTATTTTCTGCATATGCGCATTTCGACAACCTATGTCTCCCCAGTGCAGATAAAATATAAACGTTTGGAAGACCATAAACTTAAAGGATGTTTAAAAACTGAGAGAGAACAAATAACTTACGAAATCGGTAACCCTGTTATAAAAGTTTGCTGTGATAGCAAGGTAACGTTCATTAAAATCGTCAAGAGTAGAACAAGCGCGTGCGAATCGTACTAGTTCAGAAATGTACATTTAGTAAAAGTGAAATCTAAATCATCCCTTTTATCATATATTTTAGTTTTTATTTTATCAGAGTCAATAATGATATTTAGATCCAGAAAAGGGCAGTATTTGGAATCATTGTTAGTTTTATTTAATTTCAGTTCTTGCGGGAAAATGATGTCTACATAATCTAAAAACTTGAAATTGTCAATATACCTGCTGTTATAATTGAAAACAGAAATAAGTTTATCACTGTTTTGTATGGTTCCGTTTTGAAGTTTTTTCATGAAGGCTCGTTCGTAATAGAACAAAAAAAAATCTGCAATGAGAGGTGCAAAATTTGTACCCATGGGAATACCTATGACTTGTTGAGAAATAGTTTTGCCAAAACGAACAAAAATGTTGTTCAGCAAAAGATTGAGTGCATTAAACATATCATCACATGTCCAGGAACAATGGTTGTTGTATGTTATATTAGAGAAGAATCCTTGCTTTTTGTCAGAACAAATGTACTGCAGACCAGAAAATTTAAAACACCATTTAATAAGTTGTCCCAATTTTGATTTAATCAAATTATATAAAGTGTGGAAAAATCATAACTATCGATTGCTGAGACTGGTCTTTGAATTGATTGTAGTTTATAAACTTTTCATACTCCAAAAGTAATTCACACCGGAGAAGTTTTTTCAGAGTATTTAATAAACAACTCCCTTATGCAAGTAAGTGAACTAGTTAAATGGATGGATAAATTAGCAGTAGAACACACACTAGATGTCGAAATAAAAGATGTTTGAAGGGATTTTTGTGAAGCTTGGGAACCCAGTACATGGTAGACAAGGTGATATCTTTAGGTGGAACTTTAAGCATTTTTGTATCCTTATAATGTTGTTTGGTTAATTTGGTAAACGTTTTTTCGTCCCAATTGGTACGTCTGGAAGTGTTTGACTTGTCCAGTTCGTATTGTTGGACATCGATATAATATTTCTTTTAAGCAATAGCAACGGTGTTTGAAGGCTTTTTCAACAGGTACAAACACATATTGATTACCAAGATCGTTCAATTTTAACTCAATTCTATTTACAGACAGCTTATGGTGTGATTCAATATAATTATCTTTATAAAAATCTACTCTATTGGTGACCTTTGTTATAATTTTATCTTTAAACAAATTTAGAGCATGTTTGTCTGTTCTTTCTCTTTTGCACCATTTTTTTACAATAATTTGTTACTACATCTTGAAATCATATTTTAGGAAATCATGTTCAAGAATTATGTATACGTAAGTTTATATCCTGGATGCTATTCTTTGTCAAAACGTCTCAATGTGAATTGGTTTGTACTTCTGTTTTTTTATATAATGTGAATAAACAACAAAACTGTTTGTTTTTCCTCAATGTAACTTTTCAAAGACTCCATCGAAAATTGATTAGCAGGAAAAATCTTTCCTTTAATCATTACCATCATCGCCATTGATTTTGGGTGCCATCCATTAACCCTGCAATCCGTCCAATAATAATCTATTTTAGTGACAGAATACATTTTTATTGACAGTTATGCTACAATCAGAAATTTCCTGAACTCTTACATGATCCCAACATGATTCAACAAGTGGTCCACAATTGTTAGGATACACCTTTATATCATTCTGATCATGTCTCATCTATAATGACAAATTAATGCTGCAATTATATGGCTGGTTTAGATATTCTTAGGATAGATGTTATTGATCATATTTGTCTAAAATAAAACAAGAACTCAAGACAAGATAAGAACATTATCAAGGTCTATATAAATAATCCATTTGCCGATCCATAGAGGCTTCCGGGGTTGGATCCTCTGTTTATAATTTCGGTTAAAATTTACACAAAACTATCAAAAGAATATATGGAACCCCCTCTTTTGAGGAGTACTAAATGTAATGATTATGTTATAATAACAAAAGCTGTAAATCAAAATTATGATAAACACTGCGATTTTAAAGATATAAATTATAATTTATATCTTTAAAATCGCAGTGTTTAAAACAAATCATTGACATTTCCGCCTGTACTGGAATCACTTTTATAATACAGCTTGATAAAATCTTATTTGTAGTGTCAACAACAACATTACGTGACTACCAGACAAACCATTGTCCGTTTCTTTGTATAATATATATCGTTTTTTATGCCCCCGCGACGAAAAGTCGGGGGGGGGGGTGCATATTGTTTTACCCTTGTCTGTCCGTCCGTTCGTTCGTTCGTTCGTTCGTCCGTTCGTTCATCCGTCCGTACGAATGAAAAACACAACTATTCATGTTTTTTTGAAAGTTTGCAAACAAATTCCAATTACTTCAAAGGAATCTAACTTACAATATACATATCTTTGGGCATATTCAAAATGGTCGCCGATGCCATGGAATCTGAAAAAAGGCGGGAAAATACAAAGTGCCTCAAATTTGAGGAAACTTTACAGGTAGGATGTCTAGCACCTATAGAAATGATTTTGGGTCTCAGAATTTCAAAATGGCTACCGTTGCCATGGAAACGGGAAAAAGGCGGGAAAATTCAAAGTGCCTCAACATGGACGAAACTTTACAGGAAGATTGCCAAGCACCCATAGAATTGATTTTCGGGCTCAGAACTTCCCTTTTATATATAATTTGGAAAAAGGGGAGGCATATTATTGTGCCCATACTTGTACTGTGTCAACACCTGTATTGTGTCATCACACACTTAAATTTGCACTTGCCATATTGATTCAGGGTTCAATGAGCGGGGGCATAGTTGGTTGCCATTCGGCGACAGCTCTAGTTTTCATATTTAAACCAGTGTCTTTTTCTTTGTTTAAAGCATAAAG
Source organism: Modiolus philippinarum (assembly GCA_002080025.1). Classification (NCBI taxonomy): domain Eukaryota; kingdom Metazoa; phylum Mollusca; class Bivalvia; order Mytilida; family Modiolidae; genus Modiolus; species Modiolus philippinarum. The sequence goes on from MJUU01010959.1 coordinate 87,872, forward strand.
TTTATTTAATTATTTACTCCTTACAATAACTCCGATATTTTTTTGTTATTTCTTACTTTTGTTTTAATGATTACAAGGAAACCTTCTTTTTATGTTTAGTATAAAAAATGAGGAGTAGTCCTTTAGAGTATGCAATTCCGACGAAAACATGGACATGATCACATGGTAGTTGTAAATGGGTTAAGCATTTCTTTGGTTTACCTTAAGTTCCGAGACCGATTTTTAAGCTCACCTGGTGAAAGGCCATGTGAGCTTTTCCGATTTTTAAGCTCACTTGGTCAAAGGCCATATGAGCTTTTCCATCATTCGGCGTCCTTCGTACGTCCGTTAACCTTTATTCAAAGATCTTTTTCTCCGAAATTACTGAGAATTCCCCCAAAAATAGTGGAAGAAAAAAAAATTGTGCACTCGAGTATTCATGCAAATATGCCAGTGCTTTTGTTTAAAGATAATTCACCGAAGATAAATGAACGACTCAAACAATACTTTAAACTTCAATTGGGTTCTCTTACTCTCAATTATTTCAAATTTCACTAGATTTTTAACCAATTCGATAACAGCGCGTGAATAACAGTAGACTTTCAAGACTATTAAAGCAATGAGTAAGGAGAAATTCAACAAAATTTGTTTAATCAATAAGAAATGTGACTTATCAGAGCTTACAATAAACTGAGGAAGGCAAGATTAAAAATCAACGTTAACCTGTTTAGTAACACCTGATTGCTTACGTGTGCTTCAAGAGCTCATCTTCTGATTAAATGATTAGGTCTTTTCCAGCTGAGTATCAACTGGTTGGCAGGTTTTTCCTTTATTAATAGTATTAAACTATCCTATTCATTGATAACTTTGAAATAAAATCATTGATTCCTGAATTAAATGTCAAAACCTATAAATATGAAAAGCTTTAATGCTACTTCGGACTTCCATAATACTGACTATTTGATAAAATAGACAAACTGTTTACAGTGGAATGACTGGGTGAAAACAAATAAAGGCAATAATGTACAAAATAATCTTTCCCATAGAAATGTTTAACACTAGATAGCTGTCCTTACTCATCGGTTACCACTTTGTAATCGATCAGATTAAATGCATCTTCTGCGTGAGTGATACATTAATAAAATTGTAAAGTAAAGCTGAAGTGCTGGATGCTTACGATACCAGTATGACATTGTACTTAATTGATCGCTCAGAAATTCCTATACATGTATAATTTACATAATGTGCTTAATTTTATAAGAAGTGTTAATGTAAATCCAGAAATAGTGAAGTCAGAAATGTTACTTAACATTTCCTTAGTATTTTGTAGTCCCAGATTCCACTGTTGTCATATGTGTTTGTAATCCTACAGATTGAGAAATCTGTTTGACCAGATCTTACCCGTATTATCTTTGATATTTTCTGGGTTTGTGTAGCTTTAAATTTCTCATCCTGGGTTCCTTGTGATGCTTATGGGGCATAAGTTGTTGAACGAGTCATTCAAACTATTAAAACAATTAAAATGTTTGGTGTTCCATAGAACACCTGTGTCGCTTGCACTGCAGATGATTTAATTCTAACCTCCAACATGTTTTAAATATAAGATGCACAACTTGATCATGTGAAGAAGATAAAATATCTGTCTTGAATATTTATTTGAAATCTAGAATTATGATGGAATTTCAGATTATCAAATTGGAAAACCATTAAAACCAATCATTTTAATAAAAATTTCAAGAAACGGGTGTACAATCAGAACAAGTAAAAACTTCTTATTTTGATTAACAGTTTTGAAGGAGTCGCAGTTTAAAAGACCAAATTAACAAATGAAAGATTTTGGCTCAATGAACCTCTAAAATCTGTAAAAAGCAAATTTATCAGGTGCACATCTAGATCAAGTGAACAACATAAACTGTAAGTTTGGATGGAATATAACTTGCAATTTTGAAAAAGTTCTAGATTTACAAACCAAATTAACAAATGGGGGCAATAGCAAAATTACCGAACAGAGTTGTCAAAAGCCGAGGTCCGTGAAACAAAAAAACAAATCAGGCGGAAACCAATGGAAAGATTGTCGACCGCAATGGTCCTGACTTGGTACATTGTTTTCAGTTTTACATTGCGATAGTGTCCTGTAGCAACCCAACAGCAATTGCTATTGAAGGGTCGTAGACAGTTAAAGAAATGATCATCTCAGTACTCAATGGGCCTATAGGTTACAGTTTTGAAAGAGTTGTTGATTAACAACCCAAATTACAAAAAAATGAGCTATTCAGGCCGACGAACCTCTAGAATCCGCAAACTCACCGGTTATGTTGGAATCCGTCTTGAAATTGCAGATTAAAAACCGACGCAGGACGATGGATAGTAATTCACATCTGTTGTCTCTACTCATTGCAGGCGACACAATTGTCTCAGTACCAGCTTTTAGATTCGCTGTGTTTTCTTGCGTGAATTACCAACATATTTTCATAGTCACATTAGTTGCAACATGAACTTGAATTATAAATAATATGCAAGGAGTTTTGAATCAAAATTGTAAATAGGTAGTGGCTTAAAGGAAATCTAACCTACCTTTATGCTGTGGACATTGGAGATGAATAACATTGAACACTACAACAGCTAAAATCCTAGATTTTATCGTCAAAAGAATAGGAGGGGGTTGATAAAAATCTAGGGATAGTGCAAACTTGTTTCAGAGAACCACAATAGAGCAGATCTTCATTCTCAGGAATACAGCAGAACTGGCTGTAGAATGGAATTCAAATCTCTACATAGGTTTCATTAATTATGAAAAAGCCTTTGAAAGTGTACATCAAAAACACTTTGGACGATAATGAAACCCTACGGTATATAAGAACAGTTGATCAACTTAGTAAAGAGTATGTACAAAGACAATGAGTATGCAGTAAATACATCTAACGGAATCTCTGGCTGGTTTAAGATCACTTTAGGTGTAAAACAAGGCTGCATTTTGACCGGTTTCCCTTTTCTCATGTTCATAGATTTGGTCATGAGAAAAACAACAGCAGGAAACGAAACAGGAATAAGATGGAATTTTACCACAAAATTAGATGATTGGGAAGTAAAGGAGAACCGATCGTTCAGTAAAAACAACGGGACAATCCGTGGCAACGGCAACATCAGAACCAACAAGAAACAAGGACACCAAATGAGTAAGGAACAGAAAAAAAGATGAAGACACACACACAAATGAACAACACGGACCCTTAATATCAATGTTGCAAATTCGCCCTTAGTATCAATGTTTCAAAAACAAAAGTAATGAGATAAGGCCAATCACCAGCACAGTTGAAAATGAGATAGAAGAAGTCTAATCAACTATATACCTCGCAGCAAAACTGTCCAACGCTGGAAAAACAAACGAGGACATCAGAAGACGCCTAGGTCTCGCTAAGCTTAATATAATGCGTTAGCTCCAATATGGAGCAATAAAGAAAAAGAACTAATGAAAAAAAAAGAACTAAAATCCGACTTTTCAATTCGAAGGATGTTTTTGTTCTCCCCTGTGGTAGTGAACTTGGAAGATGGCAAAAGTGATAACAACTTGTTAGACACCCTCCTACACAAATGCATAAGAGAATCTTAAAAATTTATTGGCCAAAGAAAAAAAGCAATGAAAGTGTACGGAGAAGATCGGTATCACAATAAAGAGAACACGCTGGAAATGGTTGAGACACGTTTTAAGAATGGGAAACAACAGGCATACGAGAGTAGCATTCACATGGACGCCAGAAGGAATGAGAAAGAGAGGACGACCAAAAAACATGGCGTAAGACATATGATAAAAAAGGAACGACCTGGGATTCTCATAATGGCTAAAAGTAGAAAAAGCAGCAGCAGATATACACAGATGGAGAAGAGCTGTTAATGGCCCAATTTTCCTAACGAAGATACGGAAATCTTCTATGGTTAAACCGATAAGGAATTTAGTCGGAGGATGGTGTTAATTTGGTCAGTGTTAGTCAGATATTGCAGATACAAATAAAAAGAATTCACACAAATATAGCAATATCAAATAATATTAGTCAATTGTTTTTTCTCCAAGAAGTACTCTGACCACAGAATTAATCGTTTAAGAGGACAGCAGACGCTTTCATAGAAACTGTGAGTACTATTGGTACAACCTTCTGGTGGGAAAAAGGAATAATGATGTCACGAACATTCTAACATAGGCTGGGACCGCAAACATTTAGTGGGGAAAATGTACATTTGCTGTCTTGCTCTCAATGCTGAAGTGGGCCTAGCCATAATTTAGAAATATATGCCAATTCAATTTCCAGATATTCCTAAGCTATACAAATTAGATTTTCTAATTTTTTTAGCAGTATAACTGTAATTGATCAGGAAAGATGAGAAAACAGATTTACAAAACCTTGAATAATTTTCATTTATTTTGACTTATGTGATAAAATAAGCTGACCGTTTCATTCATGCAAATGAAGAACGACTGGCCTTCAGCAACACCGATAATTTTTCTTACTGGTCATTTACGGCATAATTGGTGAAGAGACTTTTGATAAAGCAATGACCAAGGAAATTGATTTTGTGTAATTGCGTACAAACATTTTTAGATGGTTTATCTCATCTATAACAATATTCCTGTTGTGATTCAGGACAGTTTTCTATTGATTTCACTTTATTGCTTCCTGTTTTCTTTTAACTACTACTTTAAATAAAAACGCTTCATTAATTAATATAGGTTCTGAACACGTGGAGTTGGCGCCAATTTTTTTTTACCACTATTCTGATTGATTTGTATTATAAACCGTTTGTAAAACATTTAATTTTATCTATGAGTATTTTTGTTTGACTGCATATACATAATGAAATAATATTGTTTTCTTTATAAGATTTGAAATTCAAAAAGCGTGAAGTTTTATCAACTATCAAGTATAAATAAAATTCTTACCTTGCTTTTCTAAGAAGATAAGGCGATTCCGGTTTATCTACAGACGTCGGACTGAGCCGTGATAAAATTGACTCAGTGGACTGACAAAGAGTCACCATTTTTGGACCCTAACTGTCCTAAACAATGATCATGTTAATTTCCTTGTCAACAGTTAAACGTTCTAACGATCCGTTGTACGATCATATTCCATTGCATGTTTTCAACATTTAGGTATTCGATGACTGTCAAGCGCTATTATAGAAATGCGATTATTCACAGCAGACGAATTTGTCACGTGCTTTTGAAAGCTAATGAGCAATGGTGTCTTTGAAGTTTCCAGGTAGTTATTGCACAGTATTGATTGTTTAATGTATCATAGATGAATTTCTTCCTCAGTTCTTGTTAACCTACAGATTCTAGGAGTTAATTGGCATCATCTATCGGATTGAGCATAAAATTTATATTATTACAAATCAACAACCGGACATTATATTTTAGAGCTAAGTCACACCATTACTCAATTTTAGTATTTTAACTAAAACAATGGCAATTTATCATAGCTATTAAATTGTAATAAACTGTGGTGGAACAAGTATCACTTATTAAAATGTCATGCGATTTAATAGCTCAAAATTTCATCTAACCACTATTGTTTGTGATGTATGTAAAAAACTATGGTTCAAGATATCATATATCATATATCAGTACCTCTTTAAATAATGGGTAAAATAGTTTAATTTACGAGTAACAAAATTATTTCAGGACTCCGATTATTTGATTTCAGGACCTCCATGCATACTGAGAAATTAAAACATTTTTGATGTCAGGAAGTTTTTATTTTGTAGATATTTTATACCTATATTGCAGATGTGCATGTGGTAAGGATTTTAATTTTGGTGCATTTTCTGAAAATTATACATTTTTGAACTTAGCATTTTTTGGGGGGATTAGTAATAGAGAGTACATGTCTGTCCACTCTACTCCTCTTCAAGATGTAGTGCTATGAAAATTTCATTTTGCAAATCATTTGAAGCAATATTATCTAATTGATAATATATTTGTCACATTTGGAGGTGTTATATATCACCAGCAAGTTGGCATACCAATGGGCGCTAATTGTGCACCTCTACTCACAGACTTGTTTTTATATTCTTACGAGACTGAATCTCTTCAAAGATTCGTTAAAGATAATAAAATAAACGATGTTAGATCCTTTAATCTCACTAAAAGATATACTGATGATGTTCTTTCTATCAATAATGCATCTTTAGCTAAATGGACCCCATTGATATATATGCCAGAAGTAGAGATAAAGGAAACGACAGAAACTACCAGATCTACATCTTTTTGGGACTTACATCTCGAATTTGACGAAAATTGGCATCTCAGTATTAAAATTTACGACAAAGGGGACGATTGTGATTTCAAAATTTTCCCTAACTTGGACAGTAATATTCCAGCTTCTTCTTCTTACGGAGAGTATGTTTCAAGGCTTATTCGTTACGCGAGAACTAGCACAAATTATAAAGATTTTTTTCATTAGACATAGCTATCTTCGTGACCTACTTATTAATTAAGGCTTCAAAAAAATTTCGTCTGACAAGATCATTTTAAAAGTTCTTTAATGAATATTAGTCCCTTGTGGAAACATTTGAAGCTTCAGTCTTAACTCTGATTCAAGGTTCTTTACTTGCTAAAACTGGGATGATCATTTTTTTCAACTGTCTAAGACCTTTCAATGACAGTCGCTGCCAAATTGCTACTGGACATTACCGCAATGGAAGGGGAGGTTTCCCGGGAGGTTTGGTTAGCCATAAAACCGGTTTAATCCATCATTTCGTTTGGAATGCCTGTACCATGTCAGGACCATTGCAGTCGACAATTTTGCCGGTGGTTTCCCTCTGATTTGCCTTTTTGTCTCCTAGACTTCGGCTCTTGACCACTCTGTTAGGTAATGTTGTTATTACCCCCTTTTAAGATGGCATCTGATACGAATTTAGATTTGTTTAACTTTTTTACAGATACGTTGTTGAACTAACTATAAAGACAAAATAAGAGTAAACATCTACAATGGCCGAAAATTACAATGACAAGCCACATACATAAGTCAGTTTTTATTGAATTAGTAAAATATGTTTGCAACTCCTCCCATAGTCTTAATGATAGGAAGTTTTTATTTTGCAATTCATTTTATATACATGTGCGTCTAATAAGGATTTTTTATTTTGATGTGATTTTTAAATATCTGTTTTATTGAAGTTAGCCAATTTTTGGGTAAATTACTTAAAAGTTAATAAGCTTGAATCTAGAGGCTCAAAGACTGGGTCTGTATCGCTCACCTGAAAAAATCCTTCTGAGCCATTGGTATGCCGATGATCAAAAATTGTGTTGTTTTAAAAAGGGTCTATGTTAAGGGGGTAGGTCTGGGTAGGTCTAAAATTTTCTACTCGTTTAATGTTTTTAATATTTTCAGTATTGAAACTACATATGTTCATGTCGACTTTTAAGACATTTTTAACAATTTGTACCACCCGGCTTTCTGTGTAGTGGTCATCAAATAAGGCATGTTTCCACATATTATTTGGCCCGTTCAGCTTGTTGTGTATAAAATAGGCTCTAATTGAAATTGTGTTTAATATAAAATTATACCAAATACAAAATTCAGTAGTATAAACAAGTGTGAAAGAAGGTATGAAATAAAATAATAAATTTCAATACCTTGAACTGAAATACATGGGTGATTTTGGCCAAATAGACTGAAAAGTTTACCCAATTTTTATCAGTATTAAACACTTCTTGTATAAAACTGAGTCGTTTAATTATCATCAAAAACTGAGAATAGAAAGGAAATAAGTTTATATGAGATATACTTAAATTTTAGAAAAATCTACAGTTGCATTTTTTTCAAAATTTAGAATAAAGAAGGTAAAAATCAATAAATTCTTAAAAATATCCTTTAAATTCCATGTACTTCCATTGAAAGAAATCTTGAGTTTTATATATTTTTTATTATTTTTAGATATCATTGCAGGAATGTAGAGTTATTGTGCTAATAATAAATAACTGGATGTTAGGTAGCGATTTACATGACAACAAAAATATTTATTAGATTTTTGATTTTTTTTTTTTTTTTACAATTTTGAAATTTTAATTATACCTTTCACAAGGGTGCCATTTATTTATGTAAGTGCCACGAAAGTACCAGTTAGTTTTAATTTGCTTTAAAAATTTCAGGGCAGATGAAGAAAATTATGATTTTCCGGTAGGGTCCTTTGTTAAACTATGTTTGGCACCAGTGGCCATGTCTTTCGTCAGTTCGGGGCGAAATGAGCAACCTGTGTAAAAGACCTTCCATACACCATTCCTATAAAGTTTGGTAGAATTTGCTTCATTGGTTCCATAGGAGAAGATGAAAATAAGATTTTCCCATACGGTCCAATGTTAAATTACGTTCAGCGCTGGTAGTTATGTTTTTGTCGGATCTGACCGAAATTAGCAATCTTTTTAACGGACCTCTCAGGCATTGTTTAAGTACAATTAAGTCATCTTTTCGTCCATAGTTTCAGAGCAAATGAAGAAAATGATTTTATTTCCAAAGGGTCAATTGTTAAAACAATTCAGTGCTGGCGGCCATGTTTTTTGATTGAAACGAAATGCGTAGTCTCATACATCATTCCTGTAAAGTTAGGGTTGAATTTGCTTCAATGGTTCTAGAGAAGAAGATGAAAATGTTTTTTTTTTTTCCATAGGGCCGAATGTTAAAACTTTGTTCCGCGCTGGCGGCCATATTTTAATCGGATCGGAGCGAAATGAGCAATCTGTGTAAATGATCTTCGATGCATAATTTCCATAAAAGTTGAATTTTCTCCGTGGTCTCAGATGAGAAGATGAAAATGTGAAAAGCTAAAGGACGGACATCGAACGCCAAGCGATGGCAATAGCTCACAGTTGGGCCTTCAGATCAGGTTAGCTAAAACCCAACTTTTGCAGTATCAGAAGTTCATTTTTATGAGGATGGCGATATGAATTGACACATCAATAATACCCGCTCCTACAACTAGCTAGGGCACAATGCATGTGTCAGTCCATATCACTATCCTTTAGGCAGTCTACACCTCGTGATAATTCTATTCTTATGAGTAACTTCTATATCGATTGGATCTTCAGCTATGTATATATAGACTTTCTACATGTTGCAAAAACAAAAAAAATATCCTATGTCTGTGCTTTGTATCTGTCTAACGTCATTGTTTTCTGGGTTTAGCGTCATTGTTTTCTGTGTCCTCGTTTTGGCCATGTCTTTGGATTTCGATTTTTGTAAATTCCACTCCTTTGTTCCTTCGGTATTCTACTGCCGTTTTCTCATTTAGAAAGAAACGTATTGATAAGTAAAGATTTATCAATCTCAATATTCAAAGTAAGATTTTTAGTCCTACCAAGTGACTAAATATCAGATAAAACTATTAACATATCTTAAGAAATTTGTTATCACTCTCTCATAGTTCTCTCATATATGCTCCTTTTACACAAAGTTATTTGGTAAATTGTAGAAATATCCAGCAAAACAAAAATTAAATAGTATAAAAAAGTAAGCAAATGGAAGTCAAGAATAGTCATATAGAGTAAGTTTTAATCACACAACTTGGTTCGATCAAAACGAATAGTAAAAAGCTTCAGGTAAGAGCAATGATCAACATTTCAAGTAAGATCTCTTCCCCCTCTCCCACCTAAAAGCATGTAGGAAATATCTAAGAAACAAGAGAATCTGTGTCAATAGACACTATGCCCCGCTACTGATCATACATAATTAATGACCATTAGTGACATTTATTTCATCATCTATACATCTAGAAGCTAACATGAAATTTTACCTTGCAATCATCAAATATGTATGGTTGCTAGGTAAAATTTCCAAAACTAAATGGTCTTAGAGAGTTTCATGAAATTTTCCAAAGTTGGAATCAAGAATACTTGCAATCCATATTTGGAAAATGACTACTTTAAATGAAAAGAATTGAATTCACATTGTTGCTAGGTAGAATTTCCAAAATGAAGTGTTCTTGGACGATTTCAGGAAATTTACCAAAATTTGAACAAAAGATTTTTGCAATTCAGTCATTGAAAATTTGTGTTTTGACAAAAAGAAATTAAAAAANTTGCTAGGTAAAATTTCCAAAATTAAAGGTCTTAGAGAGTTTCAGGAAATTTACCAAAATTAGAATAAAAGATTTTTGCAATTCAGTTATTGAAAATTGGTGTTTTGACAAAAAGAAATTAAAAAATTGTATGGTTGCTATATAAAATTTCCAAAATTAAATGGTCTTGGAGAGTTTCAGGAAATTAACCAAAATTGGAATCAAAAACGTTTGCAATTCAGTTGTTGAAAATTGGCCTTTTGACAAAAAGAAATTAAAAAATGTATGGTTGCTAGGTAAAATTTCCAAAATGAAATGGTCTTGGAGAGTTTCAGGAAATTTACCAAAATTGGAATCAAAAATTTTTGAAACTAGGTTATTAAAAATCTATGTTTTGATAAAAAGAAATTAAAAAATATATAGTTGCTAGGTAAAATTTCCAAACTTAAATGGTCTTGGAGAGTTTTCAAGAGATTTACCAAAATTGGAATAAAAGATTTTTGCAATTCAGGTAGTGAAAATTGGTGTTTTGACAAAAAGAAATTGAAAAATGTATGGTTGCTAGGTAAAATTTCCAAAATCAAATGGTCTTGGGGAGTTTCAGGAAATTTACCAAAATTGGAATCAAAGATTTTTACAATTCAGTTATTGAAAATTGGTGTTTTGACAAAAAGAAATTGAAAAATATATGGTTGCTAGGTAAAATTTTATTAAATGGTCTCGGAGAGTTTCAGGAAATTTACCAAAATTGGAATCAGGGGATTTTGTAATTCAGTTATTGAAAATTTGTGTCTTGACAAAAAGAAATTAAAAAATATATAGTTGCTAGGTAAAATTTCCAAAATCAAAAGGTCTTGGAGAGTTTCTGGAAATTTACCAAAATTGGAATCAAAGATTTTTGCAATTTAGTTATTGAAAATAAACATAAAGGACAAAAAGATGCTAAGAAGAATTTCTAAATTAAATCAATGAGCGTTTTCAAAAATTCAATCGGAAACTTCAAAGCCAATGAACCATGACCTTGAAGTCACAGCATCTGTTTGGCACTAAAACATTGCTGTTCATGTTATGATGTATCATTATACAAAGTTTCATCTAGATATCAAACCTCCTTCAAAGTAAACTACCTTCAACCTAAACCTTAACCTGTAGTTTATCAAACATTAACTTCTAATATTCTAAGTCAGTGAACCATGACCTTGAGGTCATAGCATCCATTTTCTTCCAAAATGTTGCAGTTCATGTCATGGCCCATCTGCATACAAATTTTCATCAAGATATGAATCCTCCAAGGTAAACTACCTTCAACCTAAAACTTAACCTGTAATATATCAAATATTCACTCTTAATATTCGAAGTCAATGACCCATGACCTTGAGTTCACAGCATCCGTTTCATTCCAAAATGTTGCAGTTCATGTCAAGGTCTATCTGAATACAAGGTTTCATCAAGATATCAAACCTCCTTCAAGGAAAACTACCTTCAACCTAAACCTTAACCTGTAGTATATCAAATATTCACTCCTGATATTCAAAGTCGATGACCCATGACCCTGAGATCACAGCATCCGTTTCATTCCAAAATGTTGCAGTTAATGTCATGTTCTATCTGTATACAAAGTTTCATCAAGATATCATACCTCCTTCAAGGTAAACCACCTTCAACCTAAACCTTAACCTGAGCATTACGGACGTACGTACGTATCGGACGTACGTACGTATCGGACGTACGTACATACGTACGTACGTACGGACAACGTACCTGAAAACTATATACCCCTCCTACTTCGTAGGCGGGGCATAAAAATAGTTAACACATTACAATTAATTGTGTTGCAAACCCAAGACTAAAGGATTTTATGCCCCGCACAAGGTTAAGTCAAAGTGTGATTTCTTAGTAATGATTTTTGTGCCTGTAAGACACATATGATGCCCCCGCTATATACATGTTACTGTAGCAGACAAACTTAGTATGTGTATCTTCAATTTTTGTTTTCTGTCCCTTTCTCATGTGGTGTCCTTGCTTATTGGTGTTTTCGATGTTGCAGTTTACCCTTGATTTTTCGTTTTTTGACTGACGGTTCGGTTTTCACTTACTTTTTTAGGAAAAATAAACCAAAATTAAAATCCGTCCTGCATAGGTACATATGATTTTCAAAATAAAAACTTCGTAGCGTCAAACCATATTACTAATTTACTTAAAAATGACAAAGTTCAACAATGTATATTTTAGAGGAAATAAACTTAAATCAAACTCCTTACCGCATACACAGCTTCAATATAGGTACAATGATCTGCAGAATAAAAACTTCCTAGCATTAAAACTGTGTGAGGAATTGCACGGACAAACCATGTACCCTCTTTTACTAATTCACAAAAAAATGACTAAGTTTCACAATGTATATCTTTGAGGAAAATAGACCAAAATCAAAATCCCTACTACACGCAAATCTTCATTTAGATACAAATAATCAGCAAATAAACATTTCCTAGCATTAAAACTGTAGAACGAATTGCACGGACAAACTATGTACCCTCTATGAAAAATTACAAAAATGACTATATTTAACAATGTAGCTTTTTCAGATAAAAAGACACCAAAATTAAAACCCTAATAACATGCTCATTTTCGATATATGAACAAATTATCAGCAAAAGGACCTTATTGACACATACCCTACCCTATATAAGCAATATCTTACATAAAATGACTACGTTCAACAATGAAATTTTCAAACAAAAAAATATTGAAAATAAATCCATGCAGCATGCATATCTTTAATATATGTACAATCAAAGTTCCTACCTTAAAAACTGCAGGAGGAGTTAACCATACAAATGGTGTACCTTTAAGTGATGACAGACGGACTAATCATTGCCACACATGAAAACATAATGACATATCATAGAAAAACTTCATATAGAATTTAGATGTAGAAAATAAGTATACACTGAAACAAAACTTATACTTAATTAAACTACAAAAAATCTTACAACCTTGAAACAGTCTTCACGCAGTACTTTCAATGCAAGATCTGAGTATAGCCTGACTTGTGGCAGACAAGATTACCGAAGTTAATGAGATCTGAGTATAGCCTGACTTGGGACAGACAAGATTGCAAAACGTTTAACTTGAAACATATCTTATTGCTTAAGTTTACCAAATAGGTATACAAACAAATAATCGTCGCCGTATTAAATAACAAAATACCGAAGTTACTGTAAATTTAGTTTCTGCATATTGTCATTTCGACAACTTATGTCTCATCAGTGCAGATGAAATCAAAATATTTGGAAGACCATAAACCAAACTTTTGTAAGATCTGATAGAGAACTTATTACCATACAGATTTAAATGAAAGGCCAAAATCAGCTAAGGACAGAGCTATGCAAAACTGAGATTTTAAAGCAAGTTTTAAATGAGAGTCATTATGACCTGAAAATTAAACGAAATTTAAAGATATAATCATCTCCTGAAGTGATATGAACAAGAACTTTTTTTTTATTTGAATATGTGAGTTTAGATTTTTAAATTTATATAATTCCAGTACATCAGGTTCCTCTGGCATAAAATGAATTAAAAAAAATACCGAAGTTAATGCGAAATTAGTTCATGCATGTGGCCAATTCGACAACTTATGTCTCTTCAATGCAGATCATATCAAAACATCTGGAAATCCATAAACCGAAATATCTGTAATAAGCCACGAAGGGATATGGAGCAAATACAAATGAGACAAAGTCTCCACAAATACATGGCAAAAACAAGAAATGGATCAAGACTTATTGTTGTTCTGATCTTGAAGTCACCTTAAGGCATTCAACAATGGCCTATGTTAATACCTCATAGTAAGATCAAGACGGCCACTAGCATCGGATTTGGCGGAATTCATTGTTAGAAGTCTATCAATGCAACATCCATGTTTTATGACTCATGGATGCGGTATTGTCAACAAACATAGAATTTACTGGCAAAGTTTTCTTACAAATGCTGTCATCCAGTGCCTGACAAAAAGACTTTTAGAAGACAAAGACAACATTGAAACAACCACAGGGCACTCATCGAATCAATAGATAGAAAACTTGGCATAACAAAATCATGAGATGTGGACAAAATAATCAGTTGGTCAGAATAAAAATTTGAAATTACAAGAATAAAAATGCCAAAATAGTGCATCCATAAGAAAGATTCTCTCAAGAGCATATTCACCATAACTGTAAAGTATAGAGAGCATACATCTCTCGCACGGGGAATCTTTTAACGGACTCCACACTGCAGGAGAGACAAACCCGAGTCTTAAATAAGCAAAGAAGGGATATGGGGCAAAGTCTGCACAAATACATGGCTAAAACAAGCAATGGAACAGCGCTTTTAATGTTGTTCTTCATCTTGAAGTCACCATGAGGCTTTCAACAATGAGCTATGCCATGAGGCCTTCAACAATGAGCTATGCCCATACCTCATAGTCATTTCAAGACGGCCCCTAGCACCGGTTTAAGAGGAATTCATTCCTAGATGTCGAGCAACGCTACAGTCATGTTTTATGAATAACATAATACCAAAGTTGCTGTTAATTTGGATTCTGCATATACGCATTTCGACAAATTATGTCTCTTAGGTGCAGATTAAATCAAAACATTGGAAATACATATACCCAGATATGTGACTGATAGAGAACAAATTACCAATAAGATCAAAATTGAAAAGCCAAAATCAGCTAAGGACAGAGCTATGCAAGAGGGAGATACTCCTTAGTTTTGAACGGAATTTGGTAAATTTAGGTATTGCAAGTTTCGAGAGATAAAATCGGTTTTGGGGCCAGCACCCAAGTACTGGCTACTAGGTTGGTGAATACCCTCGGGGACTAACAGTCCACCAGCAGTGGCATCGACCTATGGATATGACTCATACATGCGGTATTGTAAACAAACATAAAATTAACTTGCAAAGTTTTCTTGAAGCTTTTGCGATCCGTATCCCGACAAAAGACTTCTAGAAAACAGACACAATATTTAAATAACCACAGGGCGCACATTAAGTTATTAGTAAGAAAATTTGGCATAATAAAAACATGAGATGTGGGCACAATAATCAAATTGTCAGAATAAAAATTTGAAATTACAAAAATTAAATACCAAAATTTGAAAGTATGATAGTGCATCCAAATGGGAAAATCTCTTAAGAACAAGTACACTATAACTGCAATGTAAACATAGCATACATCTCTCGCACGGGGAATCCTTTACTGGAAACTACTAAAAGGATCTAGAAAGAAAAGCCAATATAAGCTAAGGACAGAGCTTTGCAAGAGGTAGTACTTCTAAGCTTTAAATAAATTTTATTTGATTTAGATTATGCATGTTTCAAAATTAAATTGGTTTTCGTGCCAGCATCGAAGTACTGGCTACTGGGTTGGCGAATACACTTCGGGACAAAAAGCCCACCACCAGAGGCATCGGCCCAATGGTAATAATTAACAAAATACCGAAATTCTTGTACATAAGAAATAATTTTTGGTCCATTAGCGTTTTTGTGGAAAAAATCATTCCTTGCATCCAAACCAAATGACATTACTTTATTACGTTTGATGTGGCATATTTGGTAATCTATACGTAATGACCACCAAAAAATCTGTCTATAAAGAAACCTATATTTCATGTATCTGTCATATTGCTAATTTTTTAATTGTGAAAAACTGGGAATCATTTATTGGACTTATAGTAAATACATTATAATTGTTTTCGGTAAGTAAAACTTTGAAACATAAATGGTAATGTGAAAAGGCAAATATAGTTCGCAAAGCATTATCACATAAAGTTTGCAGTCATTAAGAAAATGGAGAACGTTATCAGCTTACATCCCATACCATGCTTACTAATAGAATATCACAACAATATAAACTTTCAATATGTTTCTAATAAAGCTTTAGCAGAAATAATATAACAAAAAGTCAATACGGAGATATTATTAGTCTAATAGATTTGATTGGAATCTAATATTACGGAAATGAAACATGACGCAGACGAGCTGTGATTCACCAGTTTGTGCTATAAAACACTGGTCATCAATACGAAACAAACACAATTAATCACATGATTGTTAGTATGTTAACTTTTTTCAGTAGAGCAACATTGTGCTTACTCATCGATAAATTTTCCCGCCAATTAGTGTGGAAGTTATTCTAAGGGTATAATTGTCCCCCGCCGCAACGCGACGGAGGGACATAGAAATGGTCTGCGTCCGTGTACCACGTTTTTTGCGGGGGCAACTCCTCAAAAACCGCTGGTCAGAATTCATTCAAATTTTACAGGATTATTGTCACCATTAGTACTAGATCATATCGCATCGCCAATTTGATTCGTCAAATTTTGTTGGAGTGATGGGACTTTGATTATTTCCACATTGTTATACAATGGCAAATCTTGTGGACGTAACTCCTAAAAAACCGCTGGTCAGAATTCATTCAAATTTTACAGGATTGTTAGTCACTATTAGTACTAGATCATATCGCATCGCCATTTTGATTTGACAAATTTTACAGGAGTTATGGGAATTTATCGACTTAATGCATGCTGCAGCTTAGGAACACTTAGTGGGCGCAACTTCTCGGAAACCACTGAACGGATTATGCTGAAATTTTGTTTGAACATTTTCCACCATATGTACTCGATCATATTATGCAGCCATTTTGAGTCGACAAATTTTACGGGAGTTATGTGACTTTATCGACTTAATGCATACTACAACATAGGAAGACTTTGTGGACACATCTCCTCAAAATGCAATTAAGGGATTTTGCTGAAATTTTGCTTGGCCGTTTGCCACCTAATGCAGTTGATCATATCCTGCCGCCATTTTTATTTGCGAAATTTTACATGAGTTGTTGGACTTTATCGACTTTACTGCAGCGGCGGGGGACATAGCTATGCGTAGCAATCTTGTTTTGTATTGTCTTTTTTAATAACACAAAACTGCAACAAATAAAATCCTAAATTTCCATCATTCCATACTTTATTTCATTTATTATACCAAAGTTAGGTGTACAATGAATGGTTCATTACGTGTGCTCTATACAAAAATATATGAAACAATGTCATAATAAAGCATTCAATATGATACATTTGTATGTTATTCGGGACAGCTCATGGGTATGTAAAACACAGACAAGGAATAAGAACCCGTATCCCATGTGAAGCCCGAATAACAATAGTGCTTCGTTTTTTCTTTTAAAAATGTTTAAAATTTGAGATTTTTCTACTAAGGGGATACGGTCCCATATCCTCTGTCAAGCTAGCCAATCAAATTGCAGGATTCACCAGGATATTTCACTTCAGCAGAATATAGCCTGTTATTATACCTCAGTATATGGACACTAAAATTTCTAAAGTAAAATTACTATTTTTCACCCTCCCCAATTTTGTAACTATTTACTACCTTTTCTTACTTTCCTATTGGATAACAAATCTGATGATAATTCAGAATGCTCTGGCATCGTTGTTTCCAAGTGACAACTCTAAACTAGCTATGCAAATAACACTGAACACTACTCATTTTGCAGCAGAATAAATTTTGTTGATAAGAATAAATGTAGTTGCTTATGTTTCAATAAGAATACAAAGATAAGGGGAAAAATACGGGTAATGAGAGGTAATGAGAGAATTTTTATTCAAAGATGATTTAAAAATTGTGAATCTTGTCATTTTGGGGGGGGGGAGCGGTAATAAAATACTTATAGACTGTTACTTTGTGATTCCCATGGGATAAAAGTTGTGCTGATAATTCAGAATGCTCCGAAATTATTGTTTCTAAGTGACAATTCTAAATTAGTAATGCAAATTTCAGTGAACACTATTCATTTTGCAGCAGATAAAATTTTGATTGAAGAAAATAGACGTAATTGTGTTTGTTTTAAGAAGAATACAAAATTTAGAAAACAAATGCTAGAGAGAGATGGTTCAAAAATTGTAAATCTTGTGTTTTATATAATAAAACACTTATAGACTGTTTATTCGGGAATAGCAAGTTTGTTGTCCCTTTGACCCATAACTATTGACCTCGGCTACACCTCGTTCAATAGTCAGGGTCTCGGGGACAACAAACTTACTATTCCCTAATAACCAGTCAATAAGATTAAATTATTCTCTTTCCATTTTTAAGCTGCGGGCTGATAAATTGTACCAGGAAGTTTCATTTTTGCGTCATGTTTGTTGTGAAACGTTTTCGACTTGCACTTTCTTTTAGCGCAAAATCCCGGGCTACATGACGAGACTTACAATCCTTATATCAAGTGAAAAGTTTAATGAATTCGTTTCATAGAGCCAATTTTCTGCCTCATAGTACCGCTTCCTGTTTTTCCTTGCATGGATCGTAATTTTGTTACATTTAGTTTGGCCATATTTCCCTATAACATCAACGCAATCATGTCTACTATAATGATTTTTAATTACACAAAGCCTTTGCATATTTCATATATTACTATTTCCATTGAACAATGCATCTAATGTTGTATATGAAAGTTATACCTTAGGGACAGAGAATGTGTAAAATACAAACTGCGAGACGCGCAATTAGTTCTAATAGTACCATACATACAACACGAATGTCGCCACGAAGCAATAAAATACCAACCACACAATGAAAAATTGTAGCAGTTGTGGTCCTTTTAGTAATTTGGCCATTGAAGGGAAATTTGTGAAAGGGGTAGTAGTACATGTGTAAGTCAATGGTATCTTGATTAACTGATTATAAAAAAGTGAGTGTTTGATTTGCAGACACCAATCTTGATTTTTTTTCTCAAATTACCCTTTTAAAGGGGCAAGGGGGTAACTGCTATTACTGTTTAATTGGGTAAAATTGATTCTCTGTTATCTATTATTGTAATGTCCAATTCCCTGTTATCTGTTATATGAAGAATCAGTTTGCTGTTATCAAGAAAATTCCGTTATCTGTTATAATATTGAAAAAATCAGTTCGCTGTTATTGGAATCCCCTTTGCCCTCTCTATTTTCAGTAAATAATTATTTATTACACGTGCAAAAAGTTGATAATTACGTAAGTCTCAAGTTCCCCCGCCCCAATCATATGAAAACCCTGCATTTCGATAAAAAAATGTCTCCTTAGTTCTTAGGGATGCAAAAAGAGATTGGACATAAGTTATTTGAAGTACCTCTCCCTTAGAAAACAATGATCAAAATGACAATTATATACACTTAAAAAAAATAATAGGTTACACATATTAATGTATAAAATATATAATTCGAAATATTATAAATAATAAAAAAAATGAATAATGCTTTGAATTAATCTAGAACAATATGAAACACCAGTGGACTGTAGTGACTGTAGTGGTACCTATATAGAACTGACTTTAACTTATTGCAATTTCTTTATTTCACCGAGTCGGTTCCGCTGTTGGTGGACTGTAATGGTATCATGTGCGATGTAATATGTACTGAAGAGACAAGTTGTCCACGTGACCATCTGCAGAACCCAAATAAATATATGACAAAAACAAAAACTTTTATCGCCAAAATCCTTATACGTCATGTTTTAGCGGGAAACGTTTTTTAATTGCCCTTTTGTCGCTATATATCGGGGTCACATGACGAGACTTACAACAGACCCTGTTAAGTAAGGCTGTTCGTTTGTCAATTTTGAAATAATAATGTGATTTTTTGTTACAAAATAAAAAAGAAGTAATTTAAGCCAAAAAAGTTGATAGGTTACCGATGCAACTTTTAAGATACGAGTGCTTCTAAAAATGGCGGGAAACTGAACCCCCTCTGCATTTTTCAACGGTTATAATGAATGTTACAAAATAACACCAATAGAAAAATATTTTGTCAAAATGATCCAAAAGATGTTTAAAATGGAATTAAGGAAAAAATAACAGGTAACCGGGCAAAGAATTGTTAAGCTTTTAAATGGATAAAACCAGAGAAGTCCGAAAATCTGACAAAAATGTTGAAAGCCTGTGTAGACACTGTAACTCAGTTCTTTGATTTTATGTGGGAGGAATAGAAAAGAATTTCAGAAAAGCCTTTTAGCATCTTGCAATCTTTGTCATCATGATTATCTTTAGATTTTCTATGGATAGTTATAAAACCAGATACAAGTTAAAGAACTAAGCTTATACAAAAATTATCCACGACAACAGAATAAATCCTATTAGCTGGTTAATATGCAAAACACGTCAAACTTTGTCGTGTTAATTTTACTGAAATAAAATCAGAGAGAAAATAAATAAAATCTATTGATTTTATGCTTGATCCTACAATCATTTACATATTTTTGTAAACTCATACAAACTATTTATTGTGAGTTTTGTCATTCTTATATATTACGTTAACTCCTGTAAATATTTCATAGAATACTAACATCTATGTTTTTTTATTCATTATTTAAAAGTAGCATTGTTGAAGCAGAAATAACTTTCAAACTTCAACACCAAAATAAAGTACCAGTATTCATGTGAAAAGACAACAATGCATACATGTGGAGTCCGTAAAAAGATTCCCCGTGCGAGAGATGCATGCTCTCTATATATTTCAGTTATACTGTACTTGTTCGTGAGAGAATTTCTCATATGGATGTACCATTCATACTTTCAAATTTTGACATTTATTTCTGCAATTTCGAAATGTAATTCTGACCACCTGTTTAAAGTGCCCACGTCTAACTATTTTCTTACATTCGACTTGATGAGTGCCCTGTGTATATATTGTAATCGTCCACTAGCTTAAGACACTAGTGCTTTTGTCGGGCAATGAATGAGTGATCGTAAGAGCACTTTGCCAATTTAATTAATGTTTGTTGACAATCCCGCACCTATAACCAGTGAAATAATATCTAATAATTTGAGATAATTTTCTCATAATTTTGATATAATATCTCATAATTATAGAATAATATCTCATAATTATGAGATGTTAATTCAAAATTATGAGGTAATTATCTCATAAGTATGAGATATTTTTCTTCATGTGGCATCAATACGCTTCCGTACGTTTTAAACGGGAAAGTCGGATAACATTGAAAATGTCTAAAACATCAAGAAAAGGAAAAGGGTGCAACCATGAAAGACAGCCTTCGTTCATTAAAAATAAAAAAAAGAGCAACAAAGACCAATTTATCTACATCTAACTGTGTGAAACAAAAAGACAGCCTTTAAAGATTAAAACGAAATTTGTCTACATTGTTGTCTTTTTCATCTAGGAGGGAAACATAGATGTTAATCATCGTATAAAGAAAAATATAGATGTTTTGTATAGGTTTTAAACACGTAGGAGAGGACAATTGTCTACGCTGTTCTCTTCTTCATCGTGGATAAACAGTGTAGGTGATTAAAATTCCAACAGAAGGACAATGTATATGTTTAAACGCCCACGATAGAATAATCGTCTACAATATTCTTCACTTTTTCATCTTTGATAGAAAACATTGTATATCTTATGTACACCAACGAAAGAAGAGTTCTCTATATTGTTATCTTCTAGACTAGACTAGACTCTAGTGTGAAACAAATATCATTGGTGTTTCAAACACCAACGATCTACATTGTAGTGCTCTACATCTTGAAGAGAAAATATTGTTGACGTTATCAACACCTATACATTGTAGTGCTCTACATCTTGAAGAGAAAATATTGTTGACGTTATCAACACCTAACGGAATGGCAATCGTCTATGTTTTAAAGCAAACGCAAAGACAATTGTCTTTATTTTAGTCTTCTATATCGTAGATAGAAAACATTGTAGATGTTATAAACATCAACCGGAAAGACAATTGTCTCGTTGTAATCTTCTATATTTCGTAGATAGAAAACATTGTAGAAGTTAAAAACATCAACCGGAAGGACAATTGTCTACATTGTAGTCTTCTATATCGTAGATAGAAAACATTATAGATGTTATAAACATCAACCGGAAGGACAATTGTCTACATTGTAGTCTTCTATATTTCGTAGATTGAAAACATTGTAGATGTTATAAACATCAACCAGAAGGACAATTGTCTACATTGTAGTCTTCTATATTTCGTAGATTGAAAACATTGTAGATGTTATAAACATCAACCGGAAGGACAATTGTCTACATTGTAGTCTTATATATTTCGTAGATTGAAAACATTGTAGATGTTTTAAACATCAAACAGAAGGAAAATTGTCTTAAATTGTAGTCTTCCACATTGTAGATAGAAAACAAAGTAGATATTATAGACAACAGAAGGACAATTGTCTACATTGTAATCTGCCACACCATAAATAGAAAACATTGTAGATGTTATAGACACCAACGGAATGACAATTCTCTACATCAGAAACAGAAAACATTGTTAATGTTATAAAACCAATGGAAGGAAATTTGTCTATATTGTAATCCTCTACATTGTTATTAGAAAACATTTTTGATGTTATAAACACCAAAGGAAGTACAATTGTCTATACTGTAGTCCTCCGCATCATGGAAAGAAACCATTGGAGATGTTTTAACCACCAACGGAAGAAGATGACGTTTAGTTTTCTCCAGCATGGATAGAAAATATTGTAGATTTCTTAAACACCAACAGAAGCACGAGTACAAGTATTGTTGTTTTCTTCTTGATTAATAAAAAGCACCGTTTATGTTTAATGCACAAAAAGAAGGACAATTTTCCACATGTTTTAAGAAAAAAATGTATGTTTTAGCTCTGGTCTGCGTTGTTGTCTTTTTGAAATATAATAGGTGTTTCACCAACGGAAGGACAATTGCCTACAATGTTGTCTTTTTAAACTTGGATAGAAAACATAGACGTATAAAATACCACCGGAAGATCAATTGTCTATACACTCTGTAGCGGATATAAAACATTGTAAAATGTTCTAAACACCAACAGAAGGACAATTGTCTTCATTGTTGTCTTTTTTGTTAGAAAAGGTTAAGATGTTTCATATTCCAGCGGAAGGACTACTGTTTTTCTCACAGAAGATAAAAGATAGTAAACATTGTAGAAAATTCAAACCCAAATGGAAGAACAATTGTCAACATTTTTGTTATCATCGCCGTGAATAGAAAGCACTGTTGACGTTTAAAGCACAAAAGGAATGAAAATTGTCACATTGTTGTCTTCTTCGCCGTGAATAGAGAGAACTGTTGATGTCTAAAGCATCAAAGGAAGAACGATTTTTCGACATTTCTGTCTTCATCGTCGTGAAAAGAGAGAACTGTTGATGTCTAAACCATCAAAGAAAGAACGATTTTTCGACATTTCTGTCTTCATCGTCGTGAATAGAAAGAACTGTTGATGTCTAAAGCATCAAAGAAAGAACGATTTTTCGACATTTCTGTCTTCATCGTCGTGAATAGAAAGAACTGTTGATGTCTAAAGCATCAAAGAAAGGACGATTTTTCGACATTTCTGTCTTCATCGTCGTGAATAGAAAGAACTGTTGATGTCTAAAGCATCAAAGGAAGAACGATTTTCGAAATTTTTGTGTTCATCGTCGCGAACGGAAAGCAATGTTGATCTTTAAAGCATAAAAGAAGGACGCTTATCTACATTTTTGTCATCATCGTCTTGAATAGAAAGCATTGTTGATATTTAAAGCACCAAAGAAAGAATGATTTTCTACATTTTTGTCTTCCTCGTCTTTAAAAGAACGAACTTTTTTATGTTTAAAGCCCAAAAGGAAGGACGATTTTCAATATTGTTGCCTTTTTCATCTTGGATAAAAAAAAACATAGTAGAAGAATAAATAAAAGTGACAACAAAAGCAGAAGCAATAAGAGGAAGAGACCATCAAGGTACGACAAGTTCGAGAACACCCAAACCAATACAAAAAAATTTAAGAAAGCCGTCATATTCCTGGCAGTTTTCATGATACCAAGACGGCATTGTAGAGACGGATCAATAGTCAACGAAGGGAAAAAATTGAACACCATGTATGATATGAAATACAGAATCTTGACACTAATTCATAAATTCCAAGGTCAATGCAAACGAAACCTATTCTAGGAGAAAACGTATAAATACACACTTTATATACAGACGGATGAGAAAAACACTAAGTTATCATGCGAAGTAATGAATATAGAGTATTATGTAATTAGAAAACTTTGTTTCAATTCGCAGGAGGACCCGTTTAATGTTAACTAAAATACAATACTTTCATCGCTGAGCTCATAGATAATCTAAAAACAAATTACAGTGTAATAAAGATATAAAGCTTCTGGTTTATGGTCTATATTGTCTCTCAACAGACAAAAATCAATGTTCTTTTAATGCCCATGTAATCTGACCTAATATTCAAATTCAAGAATCCCATTTATTTTTGTGATCCTCCACATACAGATATCGCACCTTAAATCTAATGCTGAGAATCCATTTAATTAGAAAGTATTGATTATTTTGACATCTTGACATCCAAGTATTTTTCCAGATAATAGGTCCAGTCGAAAAGTAAAATGACCACTAGTTTTCTATTATATATGTTATTCTGAACAATCGCCAGATATTTACGGAGACCGTTAAAAACGAAGTCAAAAAGGTTCGTATAAGTTTATCATTTTATTCTTGATGTTTACAGAAAGTCGTCAGATTTGTATGATAAGCCGGAATTGTCATGTATATTCACAACAGAGAATGATCGAACACTTAGTTTGTATTTTGGACAGAATGTAGGACCAGAAAGTCGTAATGGTTTGCAAATTACGCGATCAATTCTGGATTGCAGTTGACACAATGTACAAATGCAAATCGAAAACAGCAAAATTAGTGGTTTCATGTAAAATAAAATAACAATAAGAAATGGTTATTTGAAGGTGAATAAGGGACCGACCATTTAACTTGAAAGGGGGGCTATGGTTTTTTCTAAAAAAAATATTTTGGAGCCGATTTTATGTGAAAAAAATATTTTGGCTGCCAAAATGATGAAAAAAATTTTCTGAAGGAGGCTTTCTGCCTAAAAAATAATGTTAATTTTGAAAAAAAAATATTTTGTTGATACACGTGAAAAAAAAACCATAACCCCCCTTTTTCAGGTTAAATGGTCGGTCCTAAAACTGCAAAATACCTAGTTTGTTCATGATGTGGAAGGTCATTAATGAAAAATACATCCTTTAAAACAGGTCATCAAATGCATCAAGAGCATCTTTGACGGATGATTATTAAGCAGAAGTTTAATACGTACTTTATATAAAATTTCCAAATGAAGTTTAAAAATATTCATAAAATGGTGTATAATGCTTTCCTGACAGCAAACCCTTAAGCATTATCGGGAGAAGCCATTGAAACTGGCACTCCGCCAGTTACCTTATTAAGTCGGTTGAATAATTGACTACGACTAATTTGTGGTCTAGCATTATTGACTAGTGTCGCAGACCTGACGTGTCTTTAGCCACAACTTTTGCATTTGTACATAAATTTTAACAAATAATGAGTGATGCATTCATAGCAGGAGACTCTTATCCTGATCTTAGTCGCACTCACGTGTATATCTTTTTTTTCGGAATAATGTATCACAGGCTATACAAGGCGGTACTATCAATTAGTATACTACAGTTGGTAGCACTTTGTTATCTTTTTTGTTATTGTATTTCTGTAATTTTATTTTACATTCACTCTCTATGATTCAAAATATGAAGGCAAAATACGGGGACTCTCGAGGTAGGAACTCTGGTGTAATTGAAGGCGGAAACGGTCGCCTTGGATACCAGTAAGAAGGAATACTGGATTTCGAAACATATTGAAATAAATATACACCACATACAAAACAAACTTTTTTATGAAATTGAAGTGCATTTATAATTTTTCCTATATGACAATTCTTTAACAAAAATTTTAATTGACGAAAAACAATTAACCTGAAGCGCTACAAGTCGATTGAATGTAAATCACCCATAACTCAACTGTCTTCATTTATTAGTGATTCTCTCTCATTGTATTGTCGTATTGATTTTTTACCTATAAAAGTAGAACTTTTTCCGGAGGGAACAAGATTCAGAAGTTTCGTATTATCTGTAATAAACTTCCTTTCAATAGTTTTATTCGAAAATCGAAAAAGATTTGACAGCTAACATTTGTACTCCATGGTTAACGATAGAGTTTTATCATTGGTATGGGTGTTTCACTAGATTGTCAACAGATTAATTCTTTTTACTGATGCAAGTGTAATTAATTTTCCTGATCCTCTGTAACATTTTATAAGTTGCACAGTTCTTTTTTCCTAGTGATTATGAAATATATTGTGAGAATTTAGCAGGAAGTATTAAGAACCCTATTCACGTATCGACAATAAACCGTGAGTCAAACATTGATGATCAAACATGTTTACCAGTACATCAGTGCAAGCCATTCCGGATTTTTCATGTTTCTCTGCACAGATTGGTTTTATCATTTAAACATTACTGGTGGAGGCTTTAAAGGGTGATCATTTGTGGTATTTGAAGCATGCTTTGACGTGCTTGTTAAGATACTTAATTGTGCAGGGGAAAATGAACGGCTTTAATTTCTTTTTCTAGAGCAGTGCCGGAAAGCATGTTTTACAAAGGAAACAATGCCGACTCATGCACAACTCTATCGACCATTTCAGTTCTAGATTTACTCAGTATTGGACGAAATGTAAGCAACATTGAAATTCAAAACAATTTAAAGTAATGCTGAAAAACAGGTGCGCAGTATGCTTTATTTTCTAATTGATAATATATTTGTCACATTTGTAGGTGCTATATATCAACAGTAAGTTGGCATACCAATTGACACTAATTGTGCACCGCTACTCGCAGACTTGGTTTTATATTCTTACGAGACTGAATTTCTTCAGATACTCGTATAGATCATAAAAGATGCTAGATCCTTCAATCTCACTTATAGATATATTGATGATGTTCTCTCCATCAATAATGCATCTTTTGCTAAATGGATCCCATTAATATATCCGTCGAAACTAGAGATAAAAGAAACGACTTAATTCACCAGATCTACATCTTTTTGGACTTACATCTCGAATTTGACGAAAATGGTCATCTCATCTCAATACTAAACTTTACAACAAAAGGGGAGATTTTAATTTCAAAATTATTAATTTCCCTAACATGGACAGTAATATACCAGCTTCTTCTGCTTGCTGATTATTTGTTTGACCAAACCTCCTTGAAATGCTTTATTTCTTATTTCTATAGGCTCATGAGCACAAATTTCATATTACTTTAAAAGTAGCTTTATTTTATGAAAGAAATATCGCGGTGCATACATCCTGTTCTTGTACTGTCTTTATGGTTCCTCTAGTCGGAAATATTTAATATTGGCTAAAGAAGCCCAACCTGAAATATTATACCTTAGATACCAAAACTAAAGCAAAATTAACCATGGCCCAACTTGGTACGAGGACACTGAATAAAAGTTTCAACCATTAGCTCATGATACCAAATTTAACATTTTTGAATTATTTGTCGGCCTTGCACAAAATCAGTTAATAATTTTTTTTCGATGTTTACATGCAAATATGAAAATAAAATGAATCCACTTGACTCTTCAATTAATTGAATAAATAACATATCACATGGCTTATTATACATCTATGATTGAGGTCTAATGCTATTGCATGAGGCAGACACTTAAGGAACACTGGTATGACACAAGTGTCTAGAAATCAGTGCGGAAATGACTATTTAATATTCACATCACAGTCGGTATAAGAAATCTAATATTCGTCTCTTCGTTAACACAATCTACCAAGAGATCAATGTAGATTAATGCTGAAATATACATCATCATATATCGCCGTCTCATTTCTACCAGAGATTCTTTCTGTTTCACTATTTATGTGTATTCAGAATAAAACAGTATTGTTGTTCTTGTATGCAAAGGGTCACAGACATACTTGTTATATAGGTATGATTTAATGAACAAATCGTAGCTTGGAAAGACAAAAGCTGAAGCCTTGATTAACGTGAACTTCATAAATGCCATGTCTACTCCGAATTTCAGTCTAAGGCTTAGTTGTTTTTATATAATTTACATAATCAACAGTAATGAAAAGAGACAAGATTGTCTTTGGAATATTGTTTTTACTATCATTTGATAAATTACAGTCAAAAATGATATTAAGATATTTATCGATGTCAAAAGATAATTTGTTCCTGAAGAGTTTAGAGTGAAATAATATTTTGGTAAACCCAAGAATAAATAAAGCTAAATGGGCCTGTCAATGGAAAAGGTTCAAATTTCTTACTTGTTATAAAATTTTCTCAGGATCTAGTTTTATGTACCAGGTACCGATAAAGTAAGCCAGAGAAAGACCTTTGTGGAAGTAATAACGACTTAACAACGCA
The DNA here is from genome assembly GCA_002080025.1 of Modiolus philippinarum. Lineage (NCBI taxonomy): Eukaryota > Metazoa > Mollusca > Bivalvia > Mytilida > Modiolidae > Modiolus > Modiolus philippinarum. The sequence continues at coordinate 116,206 of MJUU01010959.1, forward strand.
GGAGAGTTTTGTCACAAATACAAGAAAAGAGCTTTGTCTAAATGTAGGACAAGACTAGCTGTGAGTATTACAGAGCATCGCCTAAATACATATAAAAAAGAACAATTCTTAATCTATACACCTTTGATGCTATTCTGCATGTTTGCCCCTAGTTGAGTTCATTCAATATCCTTATAGATATCGTTACATGTTCTTATTCATTGTTATTTTGTTTTGATACATCGGCAAACGAATACCGAAGCAAGAACAAGGAAAGGGGAAATTCTAAAATCGTAAATCCAAAATCACGGCAATTCACAGCAACACGAATTGAGACAGTATGACAAAGACAAAACAAATAAACAAAAAAGAACAAGAACGTCACAAAACTAAAGCCCTAGCATTGTGGACCCCTATAAAAACTGAGGTATCATCAGATGCTCCGGGAGGGTAAGCATGATCTGCTCCACGCATAGCTACCGTCACACTGCCAGTGAAAAGTCCGGGTTTGTCACAGTCGGTGTTAGTCAGTCCGGTAACAATCTCTGGATCTACCCAAAGATATCTGTTCTCATTTCTGAAACAGAAACGTCAAATCGTGGTGACGACCGTAAAACTTCTGTAGCGACAATTGCAACAGTGAATGAACATACCCTTGATGTATAAGTTTTTGAGACAGTAATTTCGCTCTGTTGACAAAATCGCTGTACAAACTACAGGCACGGCAATAGCGAATGAGTTGTGAAATGTACACGCCATATGCCGGAGAAGTGGATGACGGGAAATAGAAATCTATGCGTGTCAAGTGATTGTTTTAATATCAATGGCCAACTGCATGGCTATTTTTGAGGGTGGGTATGGCGCGGAAAATAAAACAACTGTCATATCAATATCAATATACATATCCGGAACAGGCAGACATAACCACAGCCGAAACAACAACAGTAGGGAGCATTCGAAAACGCCGCCTTGTAATCCACATTATTATTATGTTATATGTTAAAAACTTTGTTCGGAGTCGAATATTAGTCTACAATTTCAGAATTTCTGTAAACATTATAAAAAGGGTAGATTTGGTTAGTCTATTTTGAAAGAACAGAAAAAAATGCGTTATCACTAAGTCATATCTTGTCACAAAAAAGGTACAAATGTATTGAGTTGGACAAAAAAATCGAAACTGGGATTTGGATGATATTTTAAACTACCATAATGAATTTGATAATGACATTGTCGAAATTAAGCAAAAAAATGATCCTTGATAATTGAAACTGTCCTATTTTCAAGATGCTTTCATAAGATGAATTATAAGATGTCTGTATCATGATAACCAAAATAGACATTTCATTTAAAAATCGTATGAAATGCATTTTCTATTCTAAGACAAAATGTCAAAAAATGAAAAGATAATTTAAAAGTATGTTAATGAAATCCTGATTGAAATTATCAGAAATATATCGTGTTGTAGACTTATTATCTTTTTATTTGGTAATGTTAGACAGTCTTTAAGTACAGTGTCTTTTTATGCAATTGTATAATATAACTTTATATAGACATAAGAAAAATCCATAACACCTGACAAGATTATGTAACAATGGGTACGGATTGTGACATTTGTTTACAAGATCATTTACAACGTACTGCTTTATACTGTTTTTTACTAGTCGAGTGCCCTGTGGTTATTGATATGTTGTGAATATCTTCTATAAGTCTTTTGCCAGGAAATTGATGACCGCGATTGTAAGAATGCTTTGCCAGTTAATTTTATGTTTTTGGCAGATCCTGCATCAACGGTGTAAACAAGACATGGATGTAGCGTTGTTCGACACCTAGCAATGAATCTCGCTTAAACCGGTGTTAGAAGCCGTTTTCAACTCACTATGAGGTATGAGTAAAGTTCGTTGTCGAAGGCTTCATGATGACTTCAAGGTGAAGAGCAACAATAAAAGCGTTCCACTGCTTTGTTTTACAATGTATATGAAAAAGAAGGGAAATGGGGTAAATGTCAAGGAGACAACATCCCATATCCAGGTTAAAACGACCCAAAACAAAGCATCTAGGGGTCACCGTACGGTCTTCAACACAGTGAGGAACCTCACACCATATAGCAAGCCCTAAATGGCCCTCTCTCTCTCTATATATATATAGAGAGAGAGGGATAGAGATTTTGCGGACTCATATTCTTTCATTGTTTAAACATAACATTCTGCAGGTATTGCTCCACTTTAAATGTTGTATTTCTTGGCTTGTTGACAGACGTTTGGACCCCTGAATTTTTTGTTAAAGCCAAATCCACAGTAAACTTATTTACATCCAATTTAATTCGAAACAATAACTATAAACTTGTTCAACTGTAATGTCAAATTAGTTGACTTTTGAAAAGTTTACATACAATTTGAAAAATTTTGTATGCAAACGATAGGAATGATACACCTTAAAATTAATGCTACTAACAGATTTTTGAAAACGAAACAGTATTTTGTTCCAGCAATAAAAGCTGCTAACACTTTTTTGTTACACCCTATCAAATTCAAAAACATTTGTCTGTGGCAAATGCTGGATTAAGTTGTTCATGAGTATTAGACAAAACCTACGAATCATCTTGCAACACAAATTTTCTATTCAATAAACGATCACCACTCAATCTTAGTGTTAGGTACTATCTCTTTTGTACTATATAGGGCTTGCTGCAATGCCATTCATTAACTTAATAAAAATATGGGTTTCTTATTCATAAATCATTGAAAATAATTTTGTAATCTACAGAACAATGCTTTGTAAATATGCAATGTGAATGTTTTTTTTCCTCTTTTCTTTTAGTGTTAAAGTTTGTTTAGGTATTATACTATTGATACTGTTTTCCCAGATATTTACTGTTATCGTGAATATTGAACTTTCGCGAAAGGAGCTGTAGCATGGTTACAAAAGACACGTGTGTTTCGATCGCACAAACAAATAATAAACACACATTGCTCTTGTAGTACCATACTGGCTGATCATTAGAGTAATCCGATTTCAAAAAAGATGTTAGAAATCTTTCAAAAGCTTTGGCTAAATAAGTGTTATCAATCGAATTTGGCTTAGATACTAGCAATTTGAGTTATGGCAAATGCCACATGTGGCAATAACATAATATACTGAAAAACGAAAGCATTCAGACTAAATAAACCAAAATAAATAAGGGTACAAAAGTATCACCAGGTGACCAGTAAAGGAAAGCATAATCACCTTTATAATTTTTCAACCTCCATATCATTATGTAAGCATTGTGTTTCTGTTAGAGATATGTTGTCTTCAGAACACAAAAGATGTGATATCAGAACTAAGAGGCAGTGGAGGCATTCAAAGATAGCAAGATGTAAAATCTTCAACCCAACTATCAGAAACATGTTTACCATTCACTGACCAAAGTTAATGAAAATGCTGTAAATGACGGGAACAGTATCAACCAGAAAACAACACAGCACTGCGATATCACAGCTGATGTTCCCACCTTCACAAAAATAGGAAAAATATTGGCGCGTAAGTATAACACTCTTTCATAAACTGCTAAGATAATGTGTAAGAATAATGACATTGATTACAACTTAAACTGTTGAAGTAATGTAATCATTGTTTGCAAATGTGATTGTACTGCTCTTCGTGGTTATCTTAATTGACAAATACTGTTACTATCATTATGTTATGTGAGACAAGGTGTGAATACAAGTGCTTGTATGAATTATTTATACAAAATCACAACATTTTGAGGAGGATTATGATATCAAAAACTTACAGATAAATAAAAGGGATAACAACAAAACACCTACAATGGCTGGAAAACAAAGTCGAATGCACTAATGTACCAAGGAACTGCACAAGAAAAAAAACAAATGAGAAAAGTCACAAACGGAAACAACGATAGGATCTCGGGATTTTTTCTGGAGATATTTTAACATTTTGTGGCTAATCATGTCTGGACCCGATGCTTTATTCGGATCCAATATTTTTATAACGTCACTAATCTCGTTCGCAGAAATAACAAAATTACTGAGTAAATCGTTTATTTTCCGCAAAGAACATGGAGTTGAAGGAAATTTATTGGGATGGTTTAGAAGTTATCTTAGTAACCGACAGCAAAAAGTAGTAATTAAAGATTATCTTTCAGCAGGGGTACCTCAAGGATCAGTCCTCGACCCTTTACTATTTATGATCTATATCAATGATATTGCCAAAAATCTTATATCTTTAGGAAGACTTTTTGCTGATGACACGTCGTTCAATTATTCAAGTCATGATCAATCACAGATTAAAACTGCAATTGATCATGACTTGAAGGAGTTGGATGATTGGTAAAAAAAATGACTAATGTCATTTAATCCTTTGCGATCTTATGGAGTTGAAGGAAATTTATTGGGATGGTTTAGAAGTTATCTTAGTAACCGACAGCAAAAAGTAGTAATTAAAGATTCATCTTCCCAACTTTGTTATCTTTCAGCAGGGGTACCTCAAGGATCAGTCCTCGACCCTTTACTATTTATAATCTATATCAATGATATTGCCCAAAATCTTATATCTTTAGGAAGACTTTTTGCTGATGACACGTCGTTCAATTATTCAAGTCATGATCAATCACAGATTAAAACTGCAATTGATCATGACTTGAAGGAGTTGGATGATTGGTAAATCTTATCCCACCGAAAATACAAATTACCACCGTTTATCCTTTAAGAAATGGAGAAGACATTATGTTACCATTTTGTAGATTGTCTGTAACTTATGAGTCATTTATTCCATTAACCATACGTAATTGGAATAACTTGGATTTATCAACAAGAAATGTAGATTCTATTTCGAAATTTAAAAGTAAGTTGAGGAAGAAAAATAATACTTCCACAGTGCCCATTTATTATGGTTTCGGTCCCCGAAAACTTAATATCATACTAACCAAACTTCGATGCCATGCTTCTTTCCTAAATTATGACTTATACAGAGTCAATATTATTTGTAATTCTGCACGTGATTGTGGTGCTATTCGCGAAGATTCTTACCACTTCTCTTTTGAATGTCCAAACTACACCCGTACTAGACATAATCTTTTGCAAAATCTCAGATGGCTACCTACTGATTGTTTTGTAAATCTCAAACTTTTGACCTGTGGTAGTCCAACTCTAAATGATGTCCAAAATGAACAAATTTTCAAGCACTTCTACGAATATATTAAAAAGACTGAAAGATTTTTATTAGTGTAACTCCCAAGGACAGTACATACACATCATCAACCAATCCAACTTTATTCCGTTTATTCATTGATCTTTTAAACTCTCTTTTGTCCTTAATTTGTATTTCTGTTTCATTTCAGCCTATACTCCATATCCTTTCATTCACTACATAGACGAACTGAATATTATATTAACATGCTCTGTTATTGTATATTGTATATGGGAGAAGACTTTTATAAGTTGGAAAAACTTGTGTCTGATCCCTTTTGCATTTTGTGAGAAAAATAAATAAGTTTGAACTAACTCGGGATAGCCGGACTTGGTAACGGCACCAGCAAAAGCCAGCNTTAACATTTTGTGGCTAATCATGTCTGGACCTGATGCTTTATTCGGATCCAATATTTTTATAACGTCACTAATCTCGTTCGCAGAAATAACAAAATTACTGAGTAAATCGTTTATTTTCCGCAAAGAACATGGAGTTGAAGGAAATTCATTAGGATGGTTTAGAAGCTATCTTAGTAACCGACAGCAAAAAGTAGTAATTAAAGATTCATCTTCCCAACTTTGTTATCTTTCAGCAGGGGTACCTCAAGGATCAGTCCTCGACCCTTTACTATTTATAATCTATATCAATGATATTGCCCAAAATCTTATATCTTTAGGAAGACTTTTTGCTGATGACACGTCGTTCAATTATTCAAGTCATGATCAATCACAGATTAAAACTGCAATTGATCATGACTTGAAGGAGTTGGATGATTGGTAAAAAATGACTAATGACATTTAATCCTAAATATCTTTGCGATCTTATCCCACCGAAAATACAAATTACCACCGTTTATCCTTTAAGAAATGGAGAAGACATTATTTTACCATTTTGTAGATTGTCTGTAACTTATGAGTCATTTATTCCATTAACCATACGTAATTGGAATAACTTGGATTTATCAACAAGAAATGTAGATTCTATTTCGAAATTTAAAAGTGAGTTGAGGAAGAAAAATAATACTTCCACAGTGCCCATTTATTATGGTTTCGGTCCCCGAAAACTTAATATCATACTAAGCAAACTTCGATGCCATGCTTCTTTCCTAAATTATGACTTATACAGAGTCAATATTATTTGTAATCCTGCATGTGATTGTGGTGCTATTCACGAAGATTCTTACCACTTCTTTTTTGAATGTCCAAACTACACCCGTACTAGACATAATCTTTTGCAAAATCTCAGATGGCTACCTACTGATTGTTTTGTAAATCTCAAACTTTTGACCTGTGGTAGTCCAACTCTAAATGATGTCCAAAATGAACAAATTTTCAAGCACTTCTACGAATATATTAAAAAGACTGAAAGATTTTTATTAGTGTAACTCCCAAGGACAGTACATACACATCATCAACCAATCCAACTTTATTCCGTTAATTCATTGATCTTTTAAACTCTCTTTTGCCCTTAATTTGTCTTTCTGTTTCATTTCAGCCTATACTCCATATCCTTTTATTCACTACATAGACGAACTGAATATTATATTAACATGCTCTGTTATTGTATATTGTATATGGGAGAAGACTTTTGGAAAAACTTGTGTCTGATCCCTTTTGCATTTTGTGAGAAAAATAAATAAGTTTGAACTAACTCGGGATAGCCGGACTTGGTAACGGCACCAGCAAAAGCCAGCAGGAGGTGAAACCGGTTTATGGGTACTCAAACCTCCCGTTTCCCTATAGTATGATAAAAATACTTATAAAACCAAATACATGTAGACTACTTACTCCATGACCACAATCACGAAAAGGAAAAGGGACAAAAGCGTAATTTTGAAAGATGAGTCAAGGAGTGCTTGCCGCTAAACTGCCGGCTAGCTCAAGGAGCCAAGTCTGCTTGTAAAATGATGTCGCACTACGGAAGAAAAATCAAATTGAAAACTTCAAGAAGTGTTTTGTAAAGAATCATCGTGTATCTAAGTAGACATCGGCAGTATCAATGAGAGGCCTGTATTCTATTATTCATGCAGAGTATTAGTTTTAATGTACATTATTGTATGTATTAATTATTTTCTGATAGTTTATATGCAAGACAAGTGGTAGATTGATGTCAAGTTACGTTCTTCCTTAAATATATCACATGTTGTATTTTTAGCTATGATATTATACAGAATAATGCTAAGGGACACAAATTATTACCGCAATATCAGTAATAAAGATATGCAAAAAAAAATTTTTAAATTTGCTTTTAGCTCTTGGTTTTCAAATATCTGTTTTTCACTCTTTGTTTTCAAAAATCTGGTTTTAACTACTGGTTTTCAAAAATCTGTTTCAAGTGTTGATTCCAAAAATCTGATTTTAACCCTGGATTTTCACAAATGAGTTTTAACTCTTATTTTCAAACATCTGTCTTCTATTGTTTTTTAACTCACTAAAAGTATCATATGATATTATTTAGATGGGATGTTACGACTTTTTGGTTTATTATCTTCCAAATCTGCACTGAAGAGACATAAGTTGTCGAAATGGCCGCATACAGAAATTACAGTTACTTCTTTGTTTTGGTATTCATAGCAAAGTAAATTTTAGTTTTGCAAAATTCGACAACTTATTTCTTTTCAGTACTGGTGACAGCAAAGTAATTGGAAATACTGAAGGGTGTATTAAGGTGAAAATAAACAAATCTACCATTTAAATTGATACAATAAATTGGAAGAGTATTGGTAAAGGAATAAAATCAGGTAAAAATATTGATATGTTATGGACCTTGTTTATAAGATATTTCACATTTTAAAAATGGCAGGAAAAGACTCTCTTGGACTTTTACCTTTGTATAATATGGACACATCACTGATTTCTTTCATTCGAGGGAAAATCTACTATAAAGTGAAATCTTGCTAACTGACCATAAATGATCGACTGAAGACTTTTATTACAAGAAATTTGGTTGTAATTGGGCGAAACATATTACATAGAAATAATGGCTAAAATCCGAGAAATCAAAATGACATTTTCAAATTTCAAAAACCTCGCCTTACTGTTATGTATTTGATGCTTCATCCGGATATTTATACTACCGTTATTGGTAATCTATTAGTCTGCAGCGCGTATGAAAATCTTATGTTAATTACTTCTTTGTCTCAGTATTAAAAGTAGTTCTAGAATGTAAACATTGTGACTGTTGTTGTGCCATACCCTCAAACATAATAATTGGCGACGAGGATCAAAAAACGAACCAATTAATTAAAGAACAATGTTATGAACAAAAGGGAAGTTGCATGAACAATGCATGACAATCGATATTTAGTCTGAATAGCCTGCTTGTTTGTCGAGGCATTCGTCAGTATCGTAAATTGGGTTGAAATATTGACATTTAATTATGGCAGCATTTGGTTTGATCGGTAGAATCGATCCATTCGATGAGACGGTTGAAACATGGGGAAGCTATGTCGAACGTTTAGATCAATATTTCGAAGCTAACGACATCGACAACACTAACAGAGTTTCCTCGCTTCTGACACTGATAGGGGAAAAACATACTCGTTAGTCCGAGATCTCACATTTCCTCAAAAACCATCACAACAAAAAAAAAACCATACCAAGAACTTACACACTTATTAAACAGACATTTGTCACCTAAGCCGCTTATAATTGCCGAAAGATACCGGTTTTATAAGCTTGAACAAAAAGAGGGGGAGACTGTCAATGAGTACGTGGCACAACTGAGAAAGCTGTCGAAAGATTGTGAGTTTAATGCATTTTTAAACGACGCACCAAGAGAGAAAATCGTCTGTGGTCTAAAAAATGTTCACATACAGAAACGCCTGCTCAGTGAGGCGGAATTAACTCTTGCAAAAACAATTGACATAGCTGTAGCAATGGAAACAGCAGCAAAAGATGCTTCAGAACTACAAGGCAATGTACAAGTGAACAAAATTAAAACAACAAAGGGCAAACCAACTGTAAAATTTAGTTCCGATAATCACAAACAGTGCTATCGCTGCAATGGCAAGGGACACTACCCACAAAACTGTAAATTCAAAGAAGCCATTTGTCATGGGTGTAACAAGAAAGGCCATATAATCAAAGCTTGTAGATCAAAGGGTAAACCACAATTCAAGAGAAAAACAAAATCTTTGCACTGGACAGGTGAAAACTCTGAAACCGAATCAGAAGGTGAAGTTATCATAGGTACACTACTAGTAAACAGTGTTGAAAACAATAGCAAAGCAATCTATGTAACGCCTAAAATTGAGGGTGTAACTTTGAATATGGAGCTGGACACAGAATCCGCCGTTTCGGTCATGGCAAAAGATAACTTTATTAACAATTTTCCCAATCACAAGACATTGAAAAAGACTAAATTGCTATTGAAAACATACACTGGTGAAAATTTGAAGCCGATAGGTGTTGCACATGTTAATGTGGAGTACAATGACAAATCGTATCATTTACCGCTCTATGTAGTAGAAAAGGGTGGTCATGCATTATTTGGGCGAGATTGGCTAAAAAAATTACCTCTAGACTGGCCTAGTATAAAGTCTATAGCTTCACAGAAGAAAGAAATTACAAAGAACAGTCTTGAGTTAGATGCTGTTTTGAAAAAGCACAACATTGTTTTTGAACAAAAACTAGTGAAGTAAAGGGAATAAATGCGAAAGTCCAAGTTTATGAAAACAGCCAACCGAAGTACATTAAAGCCAGAACAGTGGCATATTCATTGCGAAACAAGGTCGAGAAAGAATTAGACCGATTAGAAACTGAAGGAACTTTAACGAAAATGAACCACGGTGATTGGGCTACACAATTTGTCCCAGTTCTCATGAAAAATGGGGATATTAGAATATGTGGGATTTCAAAGTAACTGTAAATCCCGTTTTGAAAATAGATCAGTACCCATTGCCCAAAATTGAAGACATTTTCGCAAAGTTAGCTGGTGGGCTACAATTTACGAAGTTGGACTTAACAAACGCTTATCTACACCTACCTGTACACGAAAATTCAAAAGAATTAGTAACAATAAACACTCATAAAGGTTTATATAGGTACATCAGAATGCCGTTTGGTATCGCCTCTGCACCGGCAATTTGGCAACGTACTATAGATGAGGTGTTACAGGGTATCCTTGGCGTACAGGTTATGTTAGATGATATGATCATAACGGGCAAAGATGATCAAGAACACTTAAACAACCTAGATAAAGTTTTGTCTAGACTCGAAGAATATGGACTACGACTGAATTTGGATAAAAGCGAATTTTTCAAAGACAGTGTTACGTTTTGTGGACTCATTATAGACAAAGATGGACTACACAAAACACCGGACAAAATTCATGCAATAACTAATGCTCCAAAACCAGAGAATGTTACACAGCTGAAATCATTTCTAGGATTAGTCAACTTCTATGGCAAATTTTTGCCAGATCTAGCAACCGTATGAAATCAATTACATCGCTTGCTTCACAAAGGTCATCAATGGAAATGGGACCAACACTGTGATGATGCGTTTCAAAAGGTGAAACAACTTGTAACATTTGAACAAGTTTTGACTTATTTTGATTCGGAGAAACCAATTAAATTGGCATGCGATGCGTCAGCCTATGGCATTGGGGCTGTAATTTCACACATTTGTAATGGACAAGAAAAACCAATCGCCTTTTCCAGTCGAACACTTAATCAGGCCGAGAAAAACTATTCACAAATTGAAAAAGAAGCACTTGGACTTATATGGGGAATCAAGAAGTTCCATACATATCTCTATGGCCGAAAATTTATTCTAGAAACTGATCACCAACCTTTAGTTCACATTTTCAAGCCCGAAAAAGAAATTTCATCAACAGCGTCTGCAAGAATTCAGCGATATGCAACATTTCTCTCAGGATATGATTATGAGATAGTGTTTCGAAAAACAGAAAAACATTCAACTGTCGATGCCTTATCTAAGCTTCCGTTGAAAAACTTTGAACACGAGATAGACAACGAAAAACCAGTTAATGTGTTCCATATTGAGCAAATCGAAAGTTTGCCAGTAACAAATAAGGAGATACAAATAGAGACTAGAAAAGACAGAACTCTAGCACTAGCACATGATTTTACACTAAATGGGTGGCCGCAGGCTTATAAAGATGGTGAATTAGCTCCGTACTATTCTAGACGTGATGAACTAACAGTATCTCAAGGATGCATGATGTGGGGAATCCGAGTAGTAATTCCCGCAAAGTTACGAGCAAAAGTTCTCGATCAAATCCATGAAGGTCATCTTGGAGTAGTAAAGATGAAATCATTTGCACGTAGTCTGGTATGGTGGCCTGGCATCGATAGAGACATTGAGACTTTAGCAAAACAATGTGAAGGTTGTCAGGAAAATCGGAACATGCCACCGGGAGCTCCACTCATACCGTGGGATTGGCCTTCTCAGCCGTGGGAAAGGATACATATCGACTTCGCAGGACCTTTCCTAGGATCAATGTTTTTGATTGTTGTGGACGCAATGTCAAAATGGCCGGAAGTTATCCAAATGTCTAAAACTACTTCTACACATACTATCGAAGTCTTGCGCAAATATCTTCGCAAGGAATGGAATACCAACACGTATTGTAACTGACAATGGTCCTCAGTTTATTTCATCGGAATTTCAACAGTTTATGGACATTAATGGAATCAAGCACATTAAAACAACGCCATATCACCAATCTAGCAATGGACTTGCTGAGCGTTTTGTGCAATCATTCAAACAAGCTATATGAGCTAGTAAAAAAGACTCTGGAACAATTTCGAAGAAGCTAGCAAAATTTCTATTAGCTTACCGAAGCACGCCGCACCAAACAACAAACGAAACACCGTCGATGCTGATGATGGGAAGACAACTTAAAACGAGACTGCATAACATCAAATCCAATGTGAAAAACCGTGTCATCGGGAAACAGGAAGAAATGTGTTACCGCCGTAAACATCACGATAGGAACTTTCAAGCTGGACAATCTGTAATTGTAAGAGATTTTAGAGGAAACTCAAAGTGGATACCAGGAACAATCAATGAAAAAACTGGTCCTGTTTCATATCGAACTACAACTGCAACAGGAGGAGAATGGCGTAGGCATGCAGATCAAATTCTTGACTCTAAAGCTAAGCTAACACAAGTGACACTTACGCTGAACCGAATAGTGACACTTCCACTAAGCCGAATATCACCATTGATCAGCAAGCTATACAAGTACCAATTACAAAGACACCGTCACTGTCCAAACATGTTCAACCAGTTCAACAAGAACGGCGCTATCCACAACGAATCCGCAAACCTAGGAAAATGGAAGATTTTGTGTCTTTCTGAAAGCCCAATGTTTGGGCATAATAATCCCAGTGCTTCAGTGAATACCCTTAGGGTTCCATTTCATTATGTTTATTGTATTTTTTTATATTAGTTTAGTGTTTCATATATTCGTAGGTTAGATTCGTTGCTTAAAAACTTTCAACCGATAATCTTGATTATGAATATTGACTGTAATTCCGATTTATAATTATTTCATGTTTTTCAAAATTATTTCTAGTATTGAGAGACTTTTAAGTTTTCATTTGTGGACTTTAATGATTCAATATAATTTATATGTTTAATTTTAAAAGGTAACTATTCAAAACTAGGTGGGAAAAAATGTTATGTATTTGATGCTTCACCCGGATATTTATACTACCGTTATTGGTAATCTATTAGTCACGCAGCGCGTATGAAAATCTTATGTTAATTACTTCTTTGTCTCAGTATTAAAGGTAGTTGTAGAATGTAAACATTGTGACTGTTGTTGTGCCATACCCTCAAACATAATACTTACTACATCCTTAATGTTGATAGTAAACAAATCATTTCACGTGCGTGTAAGAGTTAACAACCCTGTCATAAAATTGTATCTTTATATTTTACTAAGTACGAGAAGATTTAATTGGATGAAAGCAATCACGTGACTTCAAAATAACTCAGATGTTTTAGCAAACAACCTCGATATGACATAACTTCGGGAACAACCTTATTAATTAACCCGCTGAACAACCCGGATATGTCACAGAGAGAAACAACCCTGTAGATTCTAAAAAGCACTAGCAGATTATATAAGTATTCTTTGTGAGTTTAAAACCATAATACGACCTCTTAATTTAGAATTTATGAAACTGTTTGAAATATAATAAAACAATTATGGCCCTCGGTTCACGTGAAACATCCAGATTTGTCAACCCTCGGGCAGAGCCCTCGGGAAACAACTCCCTCCTTGGTTGACAAATCTGGATGTTTCCCTTAACAGAGGGCCATAATTGTATATTGTTTCCTTAACACTTAATCTTATTTCAATACCATCTAACAGTACCTTTTTGATATCACAGCTTCTTTTAGAAAATATAAAGTTAATCATTGTGATAACTATTGCTGGATGTCCCGTCTAAGGAGTATATTCAGTCATTGTTCACATTGTTTCCCAAATGTTTTTTTACAGTATCCTTATTATGTTAGATTCCTATGTAATACTCGAATCTCGCCTTCTTACTTGTAATGTCACCTGATGCCTCCCCTTTTATGCAACAGTCCTTATAGATAAATAAAACATACGTGACGGTACGAGAGGTTTAAAGGTATGTTACACAAAAGGATTTCACACAAAACAAGAGTCGGTAAAGGGGAGCAAAATTAACTCATTATAAAATACAACGGTGATAAGAGGAAAGCTACAGGAAAACACAAAATCGCAGCTATTGGAGATAAGTAATAATAGGTGATACCAAATGATAGCAAATTGTACAATATGCCGATGTCTATATTATGACCTATAGTCAACTTCTTTTTCTTTGTATCAACATTCCAACAGCACCAAGCGCTTCCCGAGGGCCTGTGACGATACAGTGACTTCCATGACAGAACTCAGTTGCTCACAAATAGGCTACTTAAACAAGGGTGTTTTTAAGTAATTACTGTAGAAGTTTTTTGGCCGACATCTCGATCTTATGGACCGTTATTGGATATATGTCCCTAGATGACAACAGTTCTTTCTCTTTAACAGCTTAAGTTTGTTTTTTCATCTACTTGATTTCACTTTACTACCGGAATTGTCATGTTCAACAAGGTGGGTATCTACTAAATTCTTAAATCATCACACTATGTAAACGGTGTCCTCTATAAATGTGCCTTCATGTTTTTGTTAGAAATAAAGAAGGCACAGCACACCATATAATATAGTGTCCTTAGTGAAATTGTGCCTTCATGTTCACCAAAGTCCAGGTAAAAAACACGAAGGCACATTTTATCGAGGACACTGTTGTTATCGAGAAGGCACAGTACACCGTTTACATAGTGTGATTATAAAAAATTATCTATTAAACAAAAATGGAAGTTATTGCAACATATTTTTGCAATAAGTAAAATAAGACATCATGAAATAAAAAGTCCGTGTGCAAAATTCTTGAAACCTATTTAAATTGATTAAGCAATATAGGCTTAATGAAATAGTAAAAGAATATTTAAAGGACGGAGATATAAGTCATTAAAAATTTGGCGGGAAATCCTTGATAAAAAACAAAGAAATAATTCGTCGATTAATTGCTTAATCTGGTAAAAAGTCATTACAATAAATATGAAAAACATTTTTGGTAGTCTATTATTTGCTCTTTAGGAAAAAGTATGAACATGAAAATACAGTTGACATGCAAAATAATACAGTTTTGGACTTGATAAGATAATAAAGTCAGAATCCAAACAGTTTCAAAAAAGCATCTCCAACAAATCTATCTTTTTTTTTAATATATTTTGACTATTGCTGCGGTTCAGGGAAGTGGCAAAACTCTTATTGTAATGAAGTCAGAATTAACACCACAAGCTTACACAATGTGTAAGATTCATCGATGTGAAATGTCTACATTGTAGATATATCAGACGTGAAAACCTGACAATGTTGTCTTTGCACGATGGCGAGTCAATGAAAGGTAGATAGCATGGGGTGAAAATCTTAACTTCGGTAAACTGAAAGTTTTGCTACTTGCTTGACCGCAGCAATAATACTTTTATAAAATAGACATGTATGCTATTTATTTTTCTTAGATATGGTGTACTTGTACATGAGATAATATCTCATGTGTACACTTTGTTCAATTACTATTATCTAAATTTATGTAAATTCTAAAACCAAAGGATTAACTCCCACCATCGTAGTTTTGTCCTTAGCTATATTTGATATTTCTGATTATTCGGATTTTGTTTGGTTTTCATTTTTTGAAATTATGGATTTCCTTTGTTTGGGTTCTAGTGCTGCTGATGAGGAATAAATTTCCGAAATGGCCATACAGCTCATTAAAATTATTGCAGTTGGAGTTAACATATGTGTTATGGTCTCATGTTCATTTACTCCATATCCTTTCGTGAAATATATGATATAAAACTACAAGGAACCGTTAAGAATATCGTTTGTTCTGTCTACACGTGTTTTAAGTGGTTAATTGTCTTCCTTGTTGATCAGTTTTTTTTTATTTTATGAATACTCATTAAAGCATTTTTTTAAATCCAGTTGTTGCTTTGAAAGATAATACGCATGTAGCATTATGGAAATTAACATATGAAATATGTCAAAATCGGAAGACATTATGACAGCCACGAATCATTCAATATGATGTATAATCTGATTGTTGTCAGAATTGTAATGCATTCCTGATCTCGTTTTAGATTGCATTCTAAGATGGATTGAATACATGATCAAATGTCCAGATGTAACAAAAATGTTTAGAACCATTTAAACACAGTTTGTTAATGGTAGACATGAATGTCTGTGCAATTAGACAACATAAGATTAACTTAAAGAATAAGGGATAACAATAGATGCAATGACCCTTCCCCTGTCATATCCATACAAATGAAAATGTCACTCTAGTGTAAAATTAGAACACTGTACCTACATTTCTCTTAAATAAAATTATTTTGTATTTTATGAACTTTGAAGATTGAAGTCGTATTTAAGCGGGAGAATTTTTTTATCACTAGCCGTTGTAATCTTTTATTTTCATTTTAAGGTAAGTGCCGACAGGTTATAGCTTTAGCAAATAACTAAATACCGAAGTTACTGTGAATTTTGATTCTGCATATGCGCATTTCGACAACTTATGTCTCTTCAGTGCAGATAAAATCTAAACGTTTGGAAGACCATCAAGTCAAAGATGTTTAAAAATTGATAGAGAACAAATAACCAATATGATCTAAATGTAAAGGCAAAAATGGGCTAAGGACAGAGCTTTGCATGAAACAGATATTCCTTAGTTTTCAACAAAAATTACAAAACAGTTCTAAAAATATTCTTGTCAGCACCGAAGTACTGACTACTGGGCTGGTGAATACCCTAGGGGACTAACAGTCCACCAGCAGTTGCATCAACCCAGTGGTAACAAATAACTATAAATACCGAAGTTACTGTGAATTTATTTTCTGCATATGCACATTTCGACAACTTATGTCTCTTCAATGCAGATAAAATTTAAAAGTTTGGAAGACCATAAAATAAAAGATGTTTAAAAACTGATAGAGAACAAATAAGCAATATGATCTAAATGTAAAGCCAAAAGGAGGTAATCCAGAAAATCGAGGAAAAGGGACAGGAGAAACTATACCAAAAGGAAAAAACATTCATCATAAATCAACTGCATTACAGTATGAGAACAAATATCTCATAAATCATTCATTTTGAGACTTTGGCCACGTTAGTTTATAGACTCATATAAAACTATCCTTCGGCTTTAATTGTTTTAAGTGACAATCTACCTATCTGTTTATTTTTTCAGTATTATTTAACATGAGTCATTGCTTAAAAAACAATATGCAAAAATGCATGCAGTATTACGGAAAATAAAAAAATATATATAATAATCCAATCCAAATCTGAAGAGAACTGACAGCTATGAATCATTTAATATGATGTATAATCTGATTGTTGGCAGAATTGTTATGCCTTTATGATCTCTTGATCTCATTTTAGGTTGCATTCTACGACGGATTAAATAGATAATCAAATGTCCAGATGTATCTAAAATAGTTTGGACCATAAAAGCACATTTTGTGTATTGTTAACATGAACGTCTGTGCAGTTTGACATACATTTGTACGTCGTAGACAAAAGAAGATAGACCTTAAGGATTTGTGATAAATGTAGATGTAAATACCTCTCCCTTGTCCAACCTATTGAATAAATTTCACTCCATATTCTATGTACATTTATCTTTAATATATAATTTTGTATTTTATGAAGTTTGCTCCTATGTTTTTTGAGAAAGTCGGATTATGTGAGGAGAGATTTTCTTCTGAACGACTTGAAATACCAGAGACAATTATTGTTATTTGTGTCGCCTGAACCTAGTGCAGAATCGACACAAAGGAAAATTACTATCCGTAGTCTGTTTAAATTTATTTGCATGTTATTAAAAGTTATCAAACGAAAACATTTCAGAATCATCCGGAATGTAAAAACGTATAAATCAGTGAAACTTTTAATCGGGTTTGAAATCTTATATTTCATAAAGGTTATAGCCTTATCAAACGTCCTCAAAATTGCACCCGATTTGAACGTGTTTTTGCTATGTAACTTCATAAATGTATGTGAATAGCCAAGGTAAAATCAAACATAAGCTGCTGCGCAAAACAAACACGGACAACTTAAATGAACGTAACCTTACTGTTACATCCAAATCTTATAACAAGGTTACAAAATTTATAAAATAAGTGAGAATTCAGAAAAATGAATGAACAATCCAGGAACAACGGCAACATCGGAAACACCGAGTAAGAACACCACATACAGATGACAACACGGACCCCATAAAACCATTTGTGAGATCAGGTGCACCGGTAGAGTGAGCATTTCATATTTTATGAAAGGATATGGAGTAAATGAACATGAGATCATAACACATATATTAAAATTTTAATGAGCTGTATGACCATTTCGGAAATTTATTCCTCATCAGCAGCACTAGAACCCAAACAAAGGAAATCCATAATTTCAAAAAATGCTTAAAATGCATAAAACCAAACATATCCGAATAATTAGTAATATCAAATATAGCTAAGGACGTACTACGATGGCGGGAGTTAAT
>MJUU01010960.1:329-11782 GCA_002080025.1 Modiolus philippinarum
AACGCGGACGCGACAGAAGACACCTAGCAACATTGTGCTTAACAACCCTTTGAATGGCCGCGATGAACGCGGACCTGATAGAAGACACCCAAAAAACGCGGGAACTCACAAGAGTTATGTCCCTTTGACGAACGCGGACCTGATAGAAGACACCCAAAAAACGCGGGAACTCCCAAGAGTTATGTCCCTTTGACAAACGCGGACGTGACAGAAGACACCTACAGAAATATTATGATAACTGCTGAATGACCACGCATGGATATTAGGTGAAACATTGGAGTGCAGAACAATACTGAAAAAGGGGCTGAAAAGGTATAACAACATTTAAAAAGGGTATTAGTCTAGACATTCGATGAAAAAGAAATAAATACAAACAACAACATTGAAAAGGTGGCATAAGAGGACATTAATCTATACATTGGATTGCAGAACAATACTGAAAAGAGGTTGAAAAGGTATGCCAACAATAGAAAAGGGTGAGACAAGGGAGAAATTGCTAAAAATATAAAGAATACCATTGTAAAAGCGAATTATACTATAAAAACATCCGAAAGACCATGCCCGAGTCGTTCCGACTAGGGAACATACCGACTTCCGGTCAAAAGGCCCGACTAGGGCTTCAAATCAGACCACTTCCGGTGTATACCTGGGGCTACGCCCACATCCGGTCGCGCGTGCGCGCTGCACTAAAGTCAACCGTGACCCCTGCGGGGCCACATGTTGTTCCAACACGTCATTTCCGGTCAATATGGCTACTTACAGTAGTTATACACCTACTTCCGGTTGCGCATGCGCCATAAAAACACTTCGTGTTCCGGTCACGTGACTTCCGCTTCCGGTCACGTGACTTCGACCACGTGACTTCCGGTCTACGTCACTTCCGGTGACGTCACTTCCGGCTCCACCACGCTCCACCACCACAAATCCTAAGCGAAAACCACCTATATACTACTCCTCTGAAACCTCCAAAGCAAATTCAACAAAACTTTACAGGAGTGATGAATTAGAGGTCCTTCACTTACAATGCTCATTTTGTTACAATCCGATAAAAACATGGCCGCCACCGCAGAACTTAGGTTTAACATTGGACCCTATGGGAAAAATCACATTTTCATCTTTTCCTCTGAAACCGCGGAAGCAAATTCAACAAAACTTTACAGAAATGATGTACTAGAGGTCCTTCACTAAGAATGCTTATTTTATTCCGATCCGATAAAAAACATGGCCGCGAGCGCGGAACTTAGGTTTAACATTGGACCCTATGGGAAAAACCACATTTTCATCTTTCCCTCTGAAATCGCTGAAGCAAATTCAACAAAACGTTACAGGAATAATGCACTTCAAGTCCTTCACTAAGATTGCTCATTTTGTTCTTATCCGACAAAAAACATGGCCGTCAACATGGAACATAGTTTAACATTGGACACTATGGGAAAATCATATTATCATCTTCTCTTTGAAACAGCCAAAGCAAATTCAACCAAACTTTACAGGAATGATGGATGGAAGGTCCTTTACAAAGATTGCTCATTTCGTTCTGATCCGTAAAAAAACATGGCAGCCAGCACGGAACATAATTTTACATTGGCCCCGTATGGGAAAATCACATTTTCATCTTCTCCTTTGAAACAGCTGAAACAAATTCAACCAAACTTAACAGGAATGATGTACAAAAGGTCCTACATCAAGATTGATCATTTCGTTCCGATCCAATAAAAAACATGACCGCCAGCACAGAACATAGTTTAACATCGGACCCTATGAGAAAATCTTATTTCATCTCCTCCTCTGAAACAGCTGAAGCAAATTCAACCAAACTTTACAGGAATGATTATCTAAAGGTCCGTCATAAAGATTGCTCATTTTGTTCCGATCTAATAAAAACATTGCCGCCAGAACGGAACATAGTTAACTTTGGACCCTATGGGAAAATCACATTTTCATCCTCTCCTTTAAAACCTCTAAAGCAAATTCAACTAAACTTTACAGGAATGATGTTCTAAAGGTCCTTTACCAAGATTTCTCATTCTGTTTTGATCAGATGAAAAACATGGCTATCAGCAAGGAACATAGTTTAAAATTGGACATTATAGAAAAATCACATTATCATCTTCTCCCCTGAAACCGCTGTAGCAAATTTAATCCAACTTAATAGGACTGATGTACTAATGGTCCTTTACAAAGATTGCTCATTTTGTTCTGATTTGCAAAAACATGGCAGCCAGTACAGAATGTACGTTTTACTTTACATTGGACTTGATGGGAAAAATCACATTTTCATCATCTTCTCTGAAACTGTTGAAGCAAAAAAAAATTGTATTGGAATGATGAGTAGAAAGTCCTTTGCAAAGTTTACTCATTTTAATAGGACAAAAAAAAAAAAAAAAAAAAAAAAAAAAAAAAAAAAAAAAAAAAAAAAAAAAAAAAAACAGGTGCTAATAGAGAACTTAGCTATATATTAGACCTCCATTGGTGAAAAAACATCATTTTTGGTCATGCATGGCATAGAAGTATTTTGTCAGGTGAGCGATACAGGCTCAGTCTCTGAGCCTCTAGTTGGTAATTGTACTAAATGTACCTATATCAGCAATAAAACTACTTACAATGAGAGGCCCTAACAGGTAACTTTGTCTGGCAAATTTATAAAATGGATCAGTAAATACAGTATATTTAAATACATGCCAAAACCGCGAAATAGACCAATACAGGACTTTTTAGTCGTGTTTTACCGAAAAAGTTCTGTTCTGTTTATTATATGATAAAATCATTACATCAATGCATCGGAGGTAATCAATAATTTTTAACATTGTTTAGCTAATGCTGATTTATATTTAATGCTCTTTGGGTTAATTGTTTTTCGTCATTACCATTATTTAGTTGAAGAATTGTCATGTGAGAAAATCATAAGTGCACTTCCATTTCAGAAAAAAAAGTTTTAGGGAGTTTTAATTTATTTCAATAGGTAAAGAATAAAGTCATTACAGCTTACTGGTATTTGAGGCCCTCATTTCTGCCTTCAATTACACAATGTTTGAAAGGCTTATGATTTGGAATATAATTAAAATCTGTACTACTCAAATATAGGAAGATAAAACTGAGACCCTTGTGCAAACCAATAAAGCCTATCTGACTAGATAAATCGGCAATATCGAATAATGTTTGAAACTTCAAATACTCCTTAAATAATAATAATGCCAAATTAATTGAAAACCTTACTATGACTATTTTTAATGACCCAAACTTCAAGCTTAGTTAATTGAAAAATGACTATTTCTAATGACTCAATCTTCAGCCTTAGTTAATTGATACCATTCTAATCGATATTTTGAATTGCTGTGTGGGGTTTTAGATGTCTAAACGATTGATTTGAAAATAAATTTGAAAAAAAACTATGGACATTATAACTTCTGTCTATTCTCAAGTAGAGATTACAATTCACCAAGACTACAATGAATATGTACGAATGCCAATGGATAAAGGGAAAATTCAAAAANCCCCCCCCCCCCCAAAAAAAAAACAACAAAAAAACACTTCAATCCATATGTAACATAAATGGAAATACCATCACAAAGACAATACAAATAACGGAAAATGATCAAGAACTCAAGAATCATGCTAAACTCATGCTGCGTTCAGACGTACATATAATGCGCATCGAATACGTATCGAAAACGTTTTCGACGCGCATTCGATACGTATTGCGTGTGAACGCAACGTTACAGATACGTTTTCATTAAACTAATAACTGATTCGCATTAGTTTAATGCGCATCGAATGCGAATCAATTAGAATTACTTGTGAACGCAGCATTAATCACCAGCAGTGTTACTCCTCATTAAAAAAAATTCTGCATCAAGTCGCATGATACGCCCGTTGCCCCTCTTTAAATCTTTGCTTGATTATGGTTAGGTAACATGTGAAAAATTGCTGTAAAATTGATGAATGTATTCCTACCAGTCTGCAAGAAAAATTCAGTTGACATTTTTCCGCAGAAGATACATGTACAAATCTTGAGACTTTTATGTCTAATATCCCCAAAGTTTGTTATGAATTGACCAAAGGAATGTCAAAGTAGTGCGTGACATGCAAAATAAAAACTATTACACATTTATAACCAATGCAATAAAAATCAATATTTCACTAAAAATATACAGATTGTGAGATTATCATACCCAATATCTCTACAAAGTTTGAAGTGAATTAGCCAAAGAATTGCCTATTTAGGACGGACAATAGGACATCGGTTTACCATAATGCGTCTGTCATTAGACGAGTGCATTTAAACTGTAGCTATTATCAAGTGTTTTGGATAGGTTAGTGTGATTTGCTCCACAGTTCTTTTACATATGATCATTGTGATACATTTTACTTTTATTGGTTAGATCCAAGTTCATGTGTTAACTGCGAAAGTAATGCTTAAAAGTTTTCAGCCTTTTGAAAAATATTTCTTTTAAATAAATTGTGGATGAAATAGGTATAATGTATAAAATTATCATTTGTCTAATTTGCAGCTGCTATAGGAACGGAACATGGTATTCCAAGCTAATATCTTTTGATTTGCTGGAAAGAATGCATACAGGCCTTAAAACGTAAGAACAATGTCATATTGATACTATCATTATTATGAGAAATTTTAACTTCCGTAGTTTAGTAGTCTAGAGTGCTTAACATTATAGTCAATGACATTTAGATAGTTCCGAGTCTAACGCAGATAGCCATTTAGATTTACCTTTTCTGATTGTTTAAATATTTTTAACACAAATATTTATAATATTTATAAGGCAATGTGATAATAAAAAGAAATATAAAATGAGTTCTCACATACGACAGACTTTGTAGTCTTAGGTTTCTACAACATAATATACACAAACAGTTTTCCAAATGAGAAATGGAATGGAGATTAAAAAAACACAGATTAAGGCAGCATTGACTGTCGGAAATGTGTAATAATTACTGACACGTTTAATGTTTGTATTTACTTTAAGTTTATTAATTTACTTACATTTTTACCTATTTATACTGTTGCTAAGTTGCCTTATTCTAAAAAACGT
This sequence comes from Modiolus philippinarum, assembly GCA_002080025.1. Taxonomy (NCBI): domain Eukaryota; kingdom Metazoa; phylum Mollusca; class Bivalvia; order Mytilida; family Modiolidae; genus Modiolus; species Modiolus philippinarum. Next base: position 5,381 of record MJUU01010960.1, read on the forward strand.
CACATAACGTTATTAAGTTACGTAAAACATCATTAATGGTCTGTTCACCTGAAGATTGTCAAAATAAACATGAAAGAACTTTTGAAATACACATATTAAGGTAGTAGACCTAGGTTAAGGGAGATGACTCTTTAAATAGTAAGGCGTTTGAAATAGTCAAATTCAACTATGCTTTGTAAGCATATATGGGAAAAGAAAAAAAATCGTCTATGTAACTTAGAAGCTTTGAATATAGTTATCAAAATGATTTAAACAAACATACGCGTGATTTTTGAGAGTTATGTCCTTTACCATAGGTCTACCTCCCTAAAATTCCAGTTGTGCTGGGAATTCATTTGAAAAAAAGGTATAAAAATATAAACTTATTCACACATAAATAGACAGAGATTATTAACGACAGTCAGTTAAACATTCCGGCAGTGCATTAATTTGGTTTTGATAAAACTTCCTAGATTAGAATTTCTGCAACACGTGTACTATATTCACACGTAATTCGATTTCATGTCCTAACGTTGTCACAAAGCGTATTCAAATACGCATCGTGTTCGAACTTCAACTGACGTTAATGCGAATTGAATACTGTGAAAGTAATATTGTTCATGTGGTTCCAATTTTCGTGGATTTCACGATTCGTTGATTTCTTAAACCACGAAATTAAGTTCGCAATCACATAATTCAAATTTTCTCTAGTGTTTCAATACAAAGAATTCTAAACCACAAATATAGGTTCCCAGGAAATAGTGATAGTTATGAACACCACGGAAATAAAAGTACATCCACAGTATTTAAAAAGATAATTAGTCAATTGAATTTGAATTCGCAAATCAAAGGATAAGCGTTTTAATTAGAACTGAATTCGCAATAAATGTCCCGTGCTAACGCTGCATATATGTACAACAGTGAGTACGTACATGTATCATGGAATTAATAGCAAGGTATTTATACAATAAATGTATTTACAAATCCGGACATTCTACATGGCGGAATGAGAGTAAGTTAACAGTTACAATATTATTGACATTAATTCACCAACTATTGTATCATTTGCACAAACCATAGCAACATTTGTCCTTGGCGTTGATATAAATTTTGACGTCAAGATCGCGTGATGCTGTCTTACACGGGAAACCATTCAATCCGATGTCCTCAAATTTGTTGGACGTCATCATTGTTTTCCCAATAAACTCAGTAAATAGTTTTGATGTCACTTTCGAAAATTCTGCAATGAATTGCAAGTTTAACTTTTCTTCAGTGTGATCGTTGTATTTTACAGAAGAAATAGATTCTTACATTCGACCAAGATTAAAGATCGGGATATCTTCTACTTGTGCGAGAAGTTACACGTTTTTTCCTCTTGGATATCACTTTCTTTCATATGATCTCGTATAGAACTTTTTATTCTTTATCATTGAAGTATGACATATATAATTTCTACATTTCAGACTACAAATGTCAATTTTACAAATCCTTGGTTCTTGTTTATCAATGTCTCCGCTTTTTCTTTCCAAATTAAAGTCGATGTAAGTATATTGAGGAAAGCATCTTTTAAGGTACTTCAATTTCTTCTATTTTTTTATTTAAATATTTGTAATTTTACGAAAGATTATGGAGTTAATGAACATGTTACCAAAACATATGTTAACTCCAACTGCAATAATTTTAATGAGCTGTATGGCCATTTTGACATCAGCAGCACTAAAACCCAAACATAGGAAATCCATAATTTCAAAGAATGTTTAAAATGCCTAAAACCAAACGAAATCCGAATAATCATTAATATCAAATATAGGTTAGGACAAAACTACGATGGAGGGAGTTAGTCCTACGGTTTTAGAATTTACATTAATTTAGATAAAAGTAATTCAACAAAGTGTACACATGGGGTATTATCTCATGTACAAGTACACCATATCTAAGAAAAATAAAGAGCATACATAATTTGTTTAAAATAACAAAATACCAAAGTTACTATAAAACTGGTATCTGCATGAGGCCATATCGAAAACTTATGTCTCTTCCGATTCAGATAAAATCTAAACATAAGGAAGACCATAACTCAAAAATGTTTGAAAACTGATAGAGAACAAAAAACCTAAGATGTTTATAAAAAAACCAAAATCAGATAAGGACAGAGCTTTGCTCGAGGGAGAAACTCCTTCATTGTCAACAAAATTTACAAATATTTAGACATTTCAAGTTTCCAAAATAAAATCAACCTTCGAGTCAGCACCGAAGTACTGACTACTGTGCTGGTGAATACCCTCGGGGACTAACAGTCCACCAAAAGTGGCATCAGCCCATTGGTACCAAATAACAAAATGCCGGTATAACTGTAAATTTAGTTTCCGCTTAGTCTTCGACAACTTATATATACTAGTATGTCTCTTCAGTGCAGATGCTCAAAGATGTTTAAAACTGATAGAGAACAAATTACCAAATATGATGTAAACTGATGGCCAAAAATCAGCTAAGGACAAAGCTTTGCTCGAGGGGGATATAAAAATTTAGCTATTTCAAGTTTCCAATGTAAAATCGGCTTTCGGGTCCGCAACGAAGTACTGACTACTTTGTGGTATTATCATTTAATAAGATACACAGACGTTATATCATTTTCTTCTAGTGTGCTGAAGATTAATCGCCATTGACAGATCTCGTATGAAATTTAAATTAAATTTTAAATCGAGATAGCCATTGATTAGTTAAAGCAATTTCGAATTAGCAGTATTTCAAAATATCTGGAATTGAACAATGTATACAATGCATAACGTATTAAATACACAAAAGGAAAGAAGACTTAATATGAATATTAATGCTAAGGGATCTATAATTGCTCTCTAAACGGAACCTAAAAACTGATATAGCTTAAAAATAGACCAAGATGAATTTGACAGCAAAAATGAAAACACCCTTTCGTTTGAATTTATACTTAAACAGGTAGTTGAGTTTTCACGTTGCCTATCGTGCTTAAGATAACGTTTTTTACACTTAAACCGAAGCGTTTTTAGAAAAAATGATTGTAGATTTTGTGTAAATACTATTTCTTTCCGTTATTCAAAAATTTGACGATGGATCATGATTGTTCTGCAGAGTGGAAGCAAGTTTCATGTGTAGCTTATCTTGTCCCCCATCCAGAATATGTGATTTGAACACTAAGACCTACTCGCTTGTTTTTTTTCCTTATTTTTTTTACTTTCAAATTGTCCTATAGATATCCTTTCATTAACAAAATATAATGTTTTCAAACATGAACAGTGATATTGTATCCACTCAAGATATATACACAATGATCCATATAGGGATGGTCTCCTCTTGGGTCAGATTTTAAATTTCTCTATTTTTTTCACTGTAATGCTTCACGATTTGTGTATTCTGCATCCAATATTCCTCTTCAAAAGCGGATTATATACATTTTAAACCGTATTTTAACAAAATAATAAAACGCAATAAAAGAATATTTAGAGTTCCACAACATTTAAAATGGTATTAAACTCCAAGTATTCCTTTATTGCGTTTTAATAAGTCCTTTCAGTTCAGTTTCCGTTATACATGTCTACGATGTCGTAAATGATGTTCTTTCATTAAAAAACCCTTATTTGATGGAAAACCTTCATCTTGTATACCCAAATGAACTCGAGATTAAAGAGACAACTGATACACCTTCATCAGCATCATACCTGGACCTATACCTCTACACAACTCTAGACAACTGAAAAAAAAACAAACTTTGCGACAAGCGTGATGATTTTGACTTTCTAATATTGAACTTTCTGTCTTTTGAGCAGCAATATTCCCACATCTCCGGCATATGGCGCCTTCATTTCATAACTCATTCGCTATTGCTCTGCTTGTAGTTTGTGCTGCGATTTTGTCACAACAGCGAAATTTCTGTTTAAAAACTTATACACCAAGGTAATGTTCAGTCACTGTTGCAATTGTCACCACAGAAGTTTTACGGTCTTCACCATTATTTGACAGACCGTTACAAGGTTTCTATTTCACAGATAAGAAAAGATTTCTTTGGGTAGATCCAGAGTTTATTACCCGACCGACAAACCCCGACTGTGACAAAATTGGACCTTTCACTGGCAGTGTGGCGGGTTCCACGCGTGGAGCAGATCATGCTTACCCTTCACATGATGATACCTCAGTGTTGTAGGGGTTCACATTGATAGTGCTTTTGTTTTGTTNTCCGTCTGTCTGTCCGTCCGTTTCATATGTCGCGCTCTAACTTGACAACCGTTTGGTCGATTCACTTCAAACTTTGTAGAGGTATTTGATATGATGGCCTCACAATCTGTAAACTTTTTCGTAAAATTTCGATTTTTCTTGCAAGAGTTATGGGACTTTATTCGTCAATTTGAAGGCAATTTTTTACATGTCGCGCTCTAACTTGACAACTCTACGGCCAATTCACTTCAAACTTTATAGAGATATTGGATATGCTGGCCTCACAATCTCTATACTTTTCCGTGAAATTTCGATTTTTCTTACAAGAGTTATGGGACTTTATTCGTCAATTTGAAGGCATTTTTTTTTCATGTCACACTCTAACTCAACAACTCTTTGCCAATTCACTTCAATCTTTGTAGAGGTATTGGATATGATTGCCTCACTATCTGTATTCTTTTTCGTGAAATTTCGATTTTTTCTTACAAGAGTTATGGGTCTTTATTCGTAAATTTAAGGCAATGTTTTACATGTCACGCTCTAACTCAACAACCCTTTTGGTGCACTTCAAACTTTATAGAGATATTGGATATGATTGCCTCACCATCTGTATTCTTTTTCGTGAAATTTCGATTTTTCTTACAAGAGTTATGGGTCTTTATTCGTAAATTTAAGGCGATTTTTTACATGTCACGCTCTAACTCAACAACCCTTTTGGTGCACTTTAAACTTTATGGAGGTATTGGATATGATGGCCTCACGATCTGTATACTTTTTCGTGAAATTTGGATTTTCTTGCAAGAGTTATGGGACTTTATTCGTCAATTTTAAGGCATTTTTTTACATGTCGCCCTCTAACTTGACAACCATACGGCCAATTCACTTCAAACTTTGTAGAAGCATTAGGTATGATGGCCTGATGATATGTGTACTTTTTTGCGAAATTTTGATTTTTCTTGAAAGAGTAATAGGACTTAAGTTGTCAAATTTAAGGCAATTTTTTACATGTCGCACTCTTATGTATAAGTACTTTGATCACCTGACTTCAAACTCTGCAGATTGATTTGTTAAAGAGATATCAAGCTCAATTATGCAGTTATAGGTGCTTCTAAATTGAGAACCCCTTACCTAAATCATTTAAAGTTTTGAAGGGGTGACAACGGGCGTATCATGCGACTTGGCGTAGCGTTTTATTGTATTTGTTTTGTTTTTGTCACGTTGTCTTAATTCGTGTTATATATGAATTGCCGTAATTTTTTATTTGGAATTCCCCTTTCATCATTTTTGCTTCTGTATTCGTTTGCCGATGTATTCAAAGGTTTGTAGTCGTAATGTTTTATAATTGAAAAATCTGTTGAGATGTTGTTTTTCGCAAAAATAAAAACTGGCATACCGCCCATCAATATTTTTGCTTAAAATTATCTGTTGGCAATATACGTCGCCAAACGAATGCTGAAGCAAAAATGTGGCAGGAAAAATCACGACAATACATGCCAATACGAATTGAGACAGCATGACCAAGACAAAACAAATGAACAAAAATGAAAAAGTAATGAAGCTTTTTGTTGAAGACCTCAGTGACATTCAGATGAAGAAAAACAATATTTGCGATGTTCCGTTGCTTGGTTCTACCATCTTTTTGTAGAAATTTTGTTTCATTTGCATTTTCTCCATTTCGCTTCATTGGTAATTGCAAAAAAAAATAGTTATAATATTTCAATATCATAATCCTCCTGAAATATTGAGTTTCGTATCTCAAAAAAGGATTTGTTCCCTTTTAACTTTCTAATTGCACAATTGTAAATTTGACTTAGTTCTGAGACTAACATGACATGACAGTAAAATGCAAAAATGCTTTGCAACTTATTTAGTCTACCAGAGTACATAGAAAAAAGAAGGGAAACGGGGAATGTGTCAAAGAGACAACGACCCAAAGGGGAGTAATAACAACTCAAAGCCACCATAAGATCTTCAATGAACGGTGAGAAAACCCCACACCCAGTATCCAACAGTAGGTCGGAGTCGGCACCTGAATAAAGAGTAATCAAGTTCAGCGAAATAAACATCATACTAGACTCCTATAGACGTAAAGTAAACTAACTAGAAAAAGGACAAGACACACAAAGGCTTACTAAATTCCTGATTTAGGACAGGCGCAAACCTGCTGCAGCGGGGTTAAACTAGTTTTATTTGGCCCAAACCTTCCCCCTACAGCCAATGTGATAAATCAAAAAA